>JASDQU011311400.1:0-14180 GCA_032191745.1 Picea mariana
GAAATCTTCTACAGGACAAAGAATCAATATCAATTAACCAAAGCAGGTCAAGATTATGTGGTTCATGCTCATCATGTTAAGGAAAATAAAACACTTCAAACAATGGAACAATTAAAGAAGACAGTGCAAGCAAGAAACAAACCAATATTTGTTTCAAATGAAGTAATCGATCTTAAGCAAGAACAATAAATGACTGTTGAATGGAAAATCAATCATAAGTTTCTTCAAGATAAGCTCATGTCGTGCAAATATTACAAGTATATCAGCTCATTTGTCATTGTCTTTTTGATGCTATCATTAGTAATGTTGTCTACATGGATGATAGTGGCTTCAGTAAGATATAACAGGGTTCAAATGGCTAACAATATGTTTTCAGTTGTCATTATTGTGTTACAATTGATCTTGATGAGACAGGTGCACAGGACAAAGTTCAGAGACAGAGGACAAGCTAGGTGGCCTATCCCGAGCTTGTTAACTGGTCAGTAACCTTTTGGGGACCAAAAGGTCCTTTAGTGGGGAGGTGTGATCCAGAATTGGATCCAAGAGACTAATAGGGCTAAAAAAGGATCAAAAATTAAAGTTCTCAGAATCAGTTGAAACCAATTCCATTGCGTCTGTCTCGTTGCGTTGATTCTGGCCATATAATCACTTTCTCAAATGAGCACCGTATGCGAGAGTTATTGCACTCTAATCGTTTTCCCAAACAGGCAAAAAGTCAACAGGTCCAGTCAAATGATGACATCAGCATGACATCAATAGTGTTGACATGGAAAAGGTAGTTGCTGACAAGTGGTATCTCGACAGAAGGTGACTGGTCAATGACAAGGATCCACCCAACAGTTGACAAGTGGCAGTTTGTTGACGAATTGTTGGGTGCCACATGGCCTAGTCATGGGCTGCCACGTGGCACCATGGGATTGGTCAATGGGTTCATATGGAAAAATGTTATGGAGTCCATGGGGTTTGATCCCATGACCTCCTGGGTCAACCCAAATCTTGACAAAGTCCCTCCACCAATGCGCCCTTGTGTTTCTTGTTTAACAAGGATCACTTTAGTTTAAATAAAGTGTACTAAAGTGAAAAGGGGAAAAAAGGGGGTTGGGGATAAAACCCAGCCCATGGGCAAAATCCTGCACGTGACCACAACCCAGCAAAGGAGGGCACTCCCTCTCATGCACACCCAAAAGAGAAGCACTAGCCCCAGGATCTAGGGATATCCCATGAGACCAGGGGGGCAAACTCCAAAAGGGGCCTAGCCTATCTAAGGCGTCCTTTTATTAGCCCCTGATCCCATACAGAGTGCCATAAGACCAGGGGCGCACGCCCAGTTAGGGGCTTATCCCTTTTATTTGCAGAAAATGGGTTTTTAACATTAGAAAATGTGAATTTTTAGTGATTTCCAGGCCTGTTAATGGAGATTTTGGTCATTTTTGGGGGATATTGGGCTCTTTTTGAGGCCAGATTTTGGGAGGAAGTTGGGGATGGATAACCAACTTCAGATCTATAAAAACCAGGCCTATTTGAGGCCATGGAAGACAGTCAGAGAAGATTTATGATGAAGGGAAGCCAAGCCAAAGCCATTTTTATGCAGGGAAGCTGTTGAGGAGCAGACGCTTGTGGGCCATTTCTGGGAGCTTCGATCATCCGTTTTGCGTACTGTTTCTTCTGCTGGGTTCTAGAGATCTAGAAGAACATGACCAGATCAGTCTTGTATCCTAGTGGCACTACTGCGATTTGTTTTTTGATCTTTGAACAGAAATAAAGAAGCCTCCCCCACTAAGACAAAGCCCGAGAGACGTAGGCAATTTTGTGCTGAAATTCGTTATCACTTCTCTTGTTATGGTTTGATGTTCTTATTTCTTCAGTTCAGATCTGTATTTTGTATTATGACTGATATATATTCTCTCATCTTCATCCTCTTTCATTCAACTTCATAAATGGTTAATTAACACATGCAATTAAAAACTCAACCACAGTCATTAAAAGATCTGTGCGGATCACTAATGCTCCTAAAGCATGACTGCTGACATCAGTATAGAACAAACTTAGACATAATTAAATTAACAATTTGTTCTCACGTCATGGAGAACCACCAATTTAATTACGATACTCTACTCTTATAATTGGTTCTTCTTTAAATAATTTTATAAACAAAATACATTCACATTAATTAATATAACTAATTCACAATAATTACTATACTATAGATTCCTTTTTTTCCTTTTGACGAACTCCTTCAATCCAGTAAATAAATTATTCATTTTCATCTCCCATTGGATGCTGGAAATATTTTAACGGTCGAGCTGCAATGACTGGATTTCGAATGTCCCCATGAGAAATGCTTTGAATGGCCTCCATAACATTCTGCGTGGAAGGAAAGCAGTCATTCAACATTGTCGAAGGTAAGCCTTTGGACTGTGCTTCTGCCATATATGTGTGGCACTACCTGCCAGTCAGAGGACCACTCTAGCCACAACATTACATCGGTCACACTTTGCTTCACGCGTAGGTTGGTCACAGATTGAACCGCTCAATTTCTCAGTGTAGACCAATCTCCGGTAAACGATGGTGATCAAACTCATCCAACAACAAGGTCTTCCTCAACTGGAAACAAGTTAACAAGTAGACAGCTCCACAATGTGTTCAATTGGCACACATTGTTACACTCACAAGAATTCACACAAATATCAACTCTAATGTATACCTATGCTAATCCTACAAATTTACAAAGAATGGGTTAGGAAGGCTCTCACATATTCCTGGGCAATCCCATGAGGGATTAAGCCCAACCAAGCTCTGATACCAAATTAGAAATTGATAGAGCAACCATTGCACAATTAACTCACACAAAATAATAGTTTGTATTACCTTAACACATCAAGATACAATACATATATATAGTTGGAGTGAGATCCAACTAACTCCAAATATGGAGATTTAGCTTGAGAGAATATCTCAACAATCTCCTACAAAACCTCAAACCAAATCCCCAAACTTAGTACACAACATTAATGAAAGCATTATCTCTAACATAGATTTGGCATATTCTTTTTGAATATGTTACATCTTATTTTTTTTTACAGATCAACATCTTATTTGCTACAAATCATTTGTGATATTTGAGTGGTAGACATACACTATAACTTTAGTGGTTTGTGAAAGGTTGCTTTGTGTTTTTTTTTTGGCATGGATAGATTTTTTATTAGAAAATTTTTAAAGGTTAAATTTCACTCATAGATTAACTTTTTATGTTTTTTCAAAATGAAAAGATTTATCAATTTCTATTTTTCTAAAACAGGTTTATCAAATTTTATAAAATAAAAATATTTTATTTTAAAAATCACCAAATTATTTTAGAAATTATATTAAATCCCTAAAAATTTGAATATTTTTATAAAAATATCATCAAACATGTTTTAGTCAGGATCTTAAGCTTTAATAAAATTCACCAAGATTTCTACATTTTAAATACAGATTCTTAAAGTTTTACCAATGATGATTGTAGAGAATCTCTAATAAAAAAACTATAACAACCCAAAACACCATTCAAAATACAAAAATACAAAATTGAGTAAATACTTGATCCTCTAATCTAAACCCTAATAATAACCCTAATAACACATCCTCCAATATAATCCCTAATTTCATATCTAAATCCTAGTTTCACTTCCTCGAGCATTGCTTAAAGAATTCACAATCTACTTCAATATGCTTCTTAATGCTTCAACGGATCAACTCAAACAAATTGGATATAACCATCCATGGAACACATAGTTTGTGATTAATTTTAAGCTCCACACATGAATTTATACAAAACATGAATATATATTTTTAATAAACATTACATTTATGTTTTTTTTTTATATTAACATTTAATTATGTTGATTTAATAAATGCTACTTAGCAATATATGTGATACATCTTGGCTATATAAAATGTTTTTCAATGCAATAAAAAATGAATAATGTTTTTTTTTATTTTTTTATATTAATATTTAATTATATTGATTTAATAAGTGCTACTTAACAATATATGTGACACATCTTACTCATCTAGGCTATATAAAATGTTTTTCAATGCAATAAAAAATGAATATGGTAAGTAACATAAATATATTATATTGATGTAATTTTATAAATGAGATAATTGGATATCGATTTGTTTTTCTTATTTGTGATTTTTATTTATGTGATACTACTATTTATTTTAATAGATTAGAAATATCCTTATGTTAAGATTCAATTTAACATTAATACTTTTCTTTTTAAGTATTCTACATAAAAATAATTCCAAATATGTAGGCACATTTTTTTAATTGTACTTTGAAAGAGCCAACTCATGCTAACCTATAATTTAAAAGTTAAGTTTTGCTTAGAGCCTAAGATTATTATATGGATTACCTTTTTTTTTTCTTCTCTCTTCCATCTTCTATTTTCTTTAATTCAAAGTGACACAAATGTATTTATGAATGGGACAATTGTGTAGTGACACATTACTTAGAGTTTATTAATATAGTAAATGATTTAATTTTATGTTGGGTAGGTTGTTTAACTTAAGGTTAAGGTTGTTGTTTATGTGATGTTGCAACTTATGTTACCATATTGACATATTTTTGTGTTGAGATTTAATAACTGGACATTAATACATTTTTCTTAAGTGTTTATATGATGTAAATAATTCCACATGCACAATAATTATGAAATACATATGGTTTATAAAACATTACTACCAAAAAATTTTGTTAATCTAAAAAAAAGAAATTTTTTTAGTTGATGTAATTGTATCTATATAATCACACTTCTCATAAAATAGAGGGAAGGGATAATTGTATTTAGAAAGATTCAACTTAAGATTACAATTTTTTTTAAATAATCATGACTAACTTCTATATTAAGAGAGTATATTAGACAAACCACATAGTCAAATAATACAAAATGAGAAGAAAAAACCATAATTTGTTGATCAAAAATCCAAAAAACCAATTCTTTTTTTTTTAAGTAAAAAAGGATAGAACCTGTTATATTATCATTGCCAAGTTACAGGGACTGTTTACGATACCAGTTGTCCCGCCTAAACAGGAAACCGAGACAGTTGGGCATCTTATGCCATTTGTTTCCAAGCAAACAAAACTATCAGAGTGCAGTCCTGCCCGAAGGAAACTAGAACGCCTAGCCATTAAGTTTAATTTGTGTGCTGAATATCTAGTTGCAAAATAGCTAAGATCTAACTGGGCGAAAGCCTGGTTCGGAAACAAAAAAAGATCGTTAACCAAGAACATCACTGAATCTCTTATCCGGTCGGCTTGTCCTCGTCCCCGTGCCTTCGCCATCTTGTTGGAAACGCGTAAGCTTGCGCGCATGTAGGGCATTTCCATTTAGGGAGAGTTCTAGAATGAGCAACGAGCAACATGTCAAGGTGATGGTCGATTCGGGCGATGCAAAAGATTTGATGGTCCAACAGACTCTGCATATCAAAGATTAGAGCTAGGTACCCCGGATTGGTGAAAGGATGCTGGTCCTGCCAATTGCCGTCAACAGAGGCTGAGGGAATTGGCCCCATTGCTCCTTCACTTGCATGTGCTGCGCTGTAGGGCATTTCCATTTAGGGAGAGTTCTAGAATGAGCAATGAACAACATGTCAAGGCGATGGTCGATTCGGGCGATGCAAAATATTTGATGGTCCAACAGACTCTGCATATCAAAGATTAGAGCTAGGTACCCCAGATTGGTGAAAGGATGCTGGTCCTGCCAATTGCCGTCAACAAAGGCTAAGGGAATTGGCCCCATTGCTCCTTCACTTGCATGTGCTGCGCTGTCATGATGTGTCGGTCGGTTGGATAGTTGGGTCGCCTCCTCCATAGGTGCACCAGGGGGTGAGGCTCTTCTTCCTTTTGCGTAGGACGGGGTCTCTTCTTCAACATAACAGGTTGTAAATTCCTCTGCCGGGCGAGTTGCACTGGAGCCAAGAGGTTTGCCCAAAGGCGCAATCTTGTCATCGGTGCCAAAATCAGTGGGAGGATTCCAATTGTCCGGGACTGTGAACAGAGGAAGCTTCGGATAGCTTTGCATGGCCTCGTCCAGAGTGATCTATTCCACGTACGCCATTGGAGGCATTCGAGGTTTCCTGCGTCTTCGCAAGGATGCCATGGCTAGCGCCTGCTCGAATTTCTTCTACCTCTGCCAACGAGATTCGAATGTGTACCAAGCTACACCCCTACGCGGCTTACCTCATGCTCTGTGCATGATGAAGACCCTAGAGATGACCAAGGTTCCTTGCGGGTGGAAGGCTCTGCTCCAGAGCTCCAGTGGGTCTGCAAAATGCGGCTCCGTGAAGTTCAACTCTGCATTCGACTCTGTAGTGAGTGAATGTCGCTCAATGCTGTCGAGGCGGGTGATAAGGAGGAGGACAACAACTACCACCATGGCCATTAAGGCTTGCTTCCGAGTGCGCTAGTGCATTGTACTGGTCACTTGTGCGAAGGGGCTCATCTCCTGGATTTTGCTACACGGATTCATGTTTGTTTAATTGCTGAGGGGATGGTCGTTGGTGGATGTATTAATGGTGCATCCCGACATTATCCCGCATAACTCGACTCTACGACGTGGCACCCCATCCGAGGTCCAAAAAACCAATTCTAGTTAACATATCCATACCCCATTCCTATATATGGGCAGGTATATTATTTTGTTTAACAAAAACATTACCTGATAAAATATGATAACCACAAAATGTTATAGAAAATTTACCTTACTAAAAACTTCTTCATTAAAACCAACCAAACATTCAATATAAGATCGACTAACCACATATCAATGTCAACCAAGTCCAGAATGCTAACGTTACCTGCATAAAACACCTGGGTGACTTAAATAAGAGGTCCCAATAAAAATATTGGGTGAAAGTGAAAGATATTGTAGAGATGATGTTGGAAGTTGAAGATGTGCTTCAATTTGGGAGACCAATGATAACATGGAGTCCATTTTGACTTCCAACTCACATTTTCACAAGTGGCCATTCATAAAGACAACAAATTTCTCCCTTTCTTGAAGCGATAACATTTGAAGGGTAGATTCTAATGCATGGCCATCTCTAACTTGGTATTCTGTCATTGCACTGCGTTTTTTAAGACAATTTTGATATTAACATTGAACTTTAAGCCTTATCCCAAATATTAGAGAAGGAAAATACTAAGCACCATACAATTTTGAAATCATTGAAATACATATTAAATATAACTATCCCTACTCTATGTATATATTCTAGTCATTAAGAAACTATGACACATGACACCCAGCATCATTAGAACTCAACGGCAGATGTCAATCATATTGATCAATGTGATTAACTTTTAATGGTGGTCTCCGGAAAAAAGGATAAAAATAGCATTACAAGAGATATTGTTAGAAAAAAACAGGTTACTTATTGATTTGATATATTGTTATAAAAAAGAAGGTTACTCATTGATTTGATATATTGATCAATTGGTATAGAACTGATATTGAAGAAGCACCAAGTGAAGGATTCTCCCGATCAGATATACATTTTTAGTAAGAAGATTACAGGCAAAGTTCCAAAGAGATCAGCATAGGCCCCCTTTTGCTCATTCAGTGAGATCTTGGCTTAAGCAATAAGCCGCAGCTGCTTCTCTTGACCGCCCAACATTTTTGGAGCTCCCTGCATCTTCTTCCCATATCTCAGGTAAACCTTCTCTAATGTTGTGAATACTTTCAAGGGCAAAATCTGCTCCCTCTGTTCGGACTGAAGTGCCCACCTGTTGACAGTGATAGCTAATATTAAAATTAGATGAAGATTGGACAACTTTTGCCTTCTTACAAAAGCATCAGATCCCATTTAGAATCACATGGTCTTACCAATACAGTATGCAGGYCTTCACGCTTTCTTGCGGCTATGTTCCGGGGACTGTCATCAAAGAAAATCTGAAAGGAAAGAAAACATATTTAGACGCAACTGTTGCAATAGGCGCTGTTAAAATGATATGTACAAGGTGAAGAAAAGTGGATGTTGATGCCATAAGCCAGAAATAGTCAAGCATGTGATGTGGATGTGCAAGGTTGTCAAGATGTTTTAAGACTTCATAGTGCAATATTCTCTTTGTTGGAAAGGGACCATATCTAAGATATGGTCAGACTAACAGGATCACCCACTTCACAAGTAACAAGTACAATATTCAGTTTGCAGGTGTCCTTTTCTGAAAACGGATCATTTTTGGGATAAGTGGATGGTTGGTTAGTATGTGAGATATGATCACAGTAACCGTGGAATCTCTTTCTTGTTGAAATGGTGCCGTCACACAATTTGAGTTTTAAGTTTTGGAACTAAATTACTGCTCAGTACAATACTCTTTCGGTAGTCTCTTTTTATCTTTATTGTAAAGGAAGACGAATAGATGATTGTAAAATATGTGGGATGGGATCAGATTACTGGTTATTTCTGTCTGGTTCAAATGCAACTTTTCTAAAAACAATTGAATCAGTTGTTTTGGAAAAAGTTTCGCTGACGAGATGGCCATTTTTAAAAATGATATAGATCATCGTCAAATTGGGCCAAAAAAAGATGCTAACTCTTTCGTGTAGGAAGGGAAATCTACTATGAGAATTCTATCAAACAAAAAGGATTGAATGCTTACCCTGAGTCCAGCCATGGATGTCCCATAAGTTTTATATAGCTCTCTGCACAAGTCTGGGATTCTGTTCATTTCAATACCGAGCTTTTGATTCACATAATTTGTCATACAACAACCAGGCAGCACGTACAATTCAAACCTCAAAAGTTCCCTCAATGCAAAAGAAGATAAGGAGTGGGGTTACACGACTCTTAGGGTGAGTGGGTGTAATAATCAATTGATATAGATGGTATATTGGGTCTACTGAATATGAATACTAGTCCAGATGTTAAGAGTTGTAATCTAGTTGGTAAAAGTTAGTTTACAGTTACAGTTAGTTACTTTCAGAAACCGTATAAAGGTTTGCTATCATTATTTATAAAGTTCAATATAAAATCAATAAGCGAAGCGTTCATTCCCAATATCATTCCAGGGTTTTCTTCTTCTTTTATTATTGTTTTCATGGTATCAGAGCATGAGGTTGGGAGTAGTGAGTCCGCTGGTGTGCGCTCACTCCTAGATCTTGAAGAATCCCTGTTGAACGCTATTTCTGCAGTGCCTGTGTCTGTTGCTCTCTGCACACTGGTGTGCGCCCTCTCCCAGAAGATTGTCCGTCGCTGTCTGCGCGCTGGTGTGCGCCCTCTCCCAGAAGGTTGTCCGCTGCTGTCTGCGCGCTCCCAGAAGGCTGCTGTTCGTAAGGGCCGAATACCCTGCTGATTGAAAGGCTGCTGCATAAGGCTGAATATTATTGTTTTTCAAAAGATTTTTTATCTATTTTTTCTGCCAGCTATCTTGCTGTTCAAATGCTGCCCAGCTATCTTGTTGTAGATTGTTGTTCAAACTCATTTTTCATCAAAGTATTTTGAGTTTCGTTTTTTGCTATTTGAAAAGGGATTTTATACCATTGGGGTTTTTGGAGTTATATTTAATTGAAGTTGGTATTTTGGAATTAGAAAAATAAATGTCTAGTTATTGGTCAATTCAAGTACCAACTCTAGTTGGTTCCAATTATGATTTTTGGAGTGAGAAGGTGAAAGCCATTTTGCAAGGTCAGGGATGTTGGGATTGTGTTGAAACAAGGTTCATAAAACCTGATGCAAATGTTGTTGTAGCTATGACTATTGTTAAAAAAAAACATTAGAAGAACTTAAGCAAAAATAAGAAAAAGCCAAATCATATATTTTAGTTTCATTAGATGATTCTATATTTCCTAAAATTATTGGTGTCAGGACTGCTAAAGAAGCATGGGATATTCTTAAGTTAGCTTATAAGGGTAATGATAAAGTGAAAACTGTAAGACTTCAAACCCTTAAAACTCAATTTGAAACCCTCAAGATGAGTGAATCAGAAAGTGTTGACTAGTTTATGACTAAAGTGATGGGTACTATTAATCAACTTAGGATTAATGGCGAAAAAGAACTCACAGACCAAAGAGTTGTTGAAAAAGTTCTTAGAAGTTTACCTAGGAAATTTGAAATGGTAGTTACTGCTCTTCTTGAGTCGAAAGATCTAACTAATTTTTCTATAGAAGAATTGACTAGATCATTGTTATCTCATGAAGCAAGGATGACCTTGGATCTTGGTACTTTAGATCATGCATTTCAGACTAAACTATCTATGGACAGAGGCAAAGGCAGAGGTTTTCATGGATGTGGTCGAGGACGTGGTAGAGGACGTTCTCAAACAAGAGATAAACCTGAACAAACGGAAGACCAGTCAGAGCAGTCGAGATCGTCTTCACAAGATCGTGGTCAAAGATGGACAAGTAAATCAATAATCCAATGTCGTTATTGTAAAAAGTTGGGTCATCATATATTTGAATGTTGTAAGTTGCAGTTTAAAAATAAAGCTAATGTCACAGAAAGTGAAACATCTGATACTCTGTTTCTTTCATGTCAAGTATCTCAGCAAATTCTTGACAAAGATGTTTGGTTGCTAGATAGTGGATGTAGTAATCATATGACTGGTCACAATGATTTACTTTCTAATCTTGATATATCTCTTATTACTACAATTAGTTTGGGTGATGATTATTTGATCAAAGCATCAGGAAAAGGTGTTGTACCAGTTCTAACAAAGCAGGGTAAAGTGAAAAATATTTCTGATGTTTACTATGTACCAAATATCAAACACAATTTGTTGAGTATAGGGCAATTAATGGCGCATGGTTATGATGTCAATTTCCACAACAACATTTGCACAATTCTTAATCAAACTAAAAGAATTGTCGCAAAAATCCCTATGACA
Organism: Picea mariana; assembly: GCA_032191745.1. Classification (NCBI taxonomy): domain Eukaryota; kingdom Viridiplantae; phylum Streptophyta; class Pinopsida; order Pinales; family Pinaceae; genus Picea; species Picea mariana. Next base: position 10,871 of record JASDQU011311400.1, read on the forward strand.
AAGAACATATTGTTTCCCTTAGTAATGAGAAGTGGGAAGATGTATGCATGTAATATTTCTAATGTGACTGAAACTGAGTTATGGCATTATCGTTATGGTCATTTACCAGTCAAAAGTATGAGTTTGTGACAAAGACAGTCTATGGTGACAGGATTGCCTCCTTCGATTAATGAGATTCCTTCTTGTGAAAGTTGCATAGTAGGAAAACACCAGCAAGATAGTTTTCCATCATCCTCTTATAGAGCCAAAGAGTGCTTAGAGTTAGTTCACATAGACTTATGTGGACCTATGCAAAATCAGTTGATTGGTGGAAGTTTTTATTTTCTGACATTTATTGATGATTGTAGCAGGAAAGTTTGGGTATATTTTCTCAAACAAAAATCCAAGACTTTCACTCGATTCAAAGAATTCAAGGCTGAAGCAGAGAAACAAAGTGGCAGATTTGTCAAAGTTTTGAGATCTGATGGAGGAGGTGAATATGACTCAAGAGAGTTTGTTGATTTTTGTAAACATCATGGTATCAAAAAGCAAACGACTACCGGATATACTCCACAACAAAATGGAGTGGCAGAAAGAAAGAATCACACCATCATGAACATGGCCAGGAGTTTACTTACAACAGGAAAAATGTCCAAAGATTATTGGGCTGAAGAAGTTGCATGTTCAATTTACATAATAGATCACCAACTTCCAGTGTTCAAGGTAAAGTACCTGAAGAAAAATGGAGTGGATCTAAGGTAAATGTTTCTCATTTCAAAAATTTTGGTTGTGTTGCTTTTGCTCATGTTCCTAAAGAGTTAAGAAAGAAGCTTGATGATAGAAGTGAGAAGTACATTTTTATTGGCTATAGTGAACAGTCGAAAGCATACAGATTATACAATCCTATTACTAAGAAATTTCTAGTAAGTAGAGATGTTAAGTTTATGGAAGATAAATCATGGGATGAATTGGAAAACAATACTTCTCACAATCCTTCTTTTGAGTTAGATGAACACCAAGCACCTACAAAGAAAGATGAAAATCAAGAATCAATAACACATCTTCCAAGATTGCAAGTTCAAAATGAAAGTAGTTCTTCGTCTCATAATGTTTCTTCATCTCGGAGTGATTCATCGTCATCTCATAGTGATTCAGATTCTGAACATAATCATCAAAGAATGAAAATTTTGCGTGATATATATGACCAAGATGATAATGTAGTACAGTTTGCATTTTTCTCATCTCAACCTACTTGTTTTGATGAAGCTGCAAAGCAAAAAGTATGGGTAGATGCAATGAATAATGAAATAGAAGCCATTAAAAGAAACAATACATGGGATTTAGTTGATCTACCTGTAGATAAAAATGTCATAAGTGTCAAATGGGTTTATAAAACTAAACTGAATGAAAAAGGTGAGATTGAGAAACACAAAGCAAGGTTAGTTGCCAGAGGTTTTTCACAACAACCTGGCATTGATTATGGTGAAACTTTTGCACCTGTAGCAAGATTAGATATTGTTCGATTTGTTTTGGCCATTGCAGCACAAAATAAGTGGCCTATTTATCAAATGGATGTTAAGTACGCCTTCTTGAATGGAKTATTAAATGAAGAAGTGTATGTTCATCAACCACCTGGATTTGAAGTTAAAACACAAGAGCATCGAGTGTACAAATTAAAGAAAGCCTTGTACGGTTTGGAGCAAGCTTGGTATAGTAGGATTGATCATTATTTACTCAAAGATAGTTTCAGTAGGAGTGAAAATGAACCTACTTTGTATATAAAGGTAAATCAGCAGGGTAATATTCTCATCCTATGTCTTTATGTTGAGGACATGATCTACACAAGAAACATGATGTTAGATGCATTTAGATCAGCCATGAAAAATGAGTTTGAAACAACAGATCTTGGATTAATGAAGTATTTCTTAGGCATTGAAGTAGATCAATCTGATCATGGTATATTTATTAGTCAACAAAAATATGTTGCTGATGTTTTGAAAAAATTTAAGATGGAAAAGTGTAAGCCTGCTGACACTCCTATTGCTCTTGGCACTAAATTAAGCAAGGAAGATTTGGGATCAGTAGTAAGTTCCACATTGTATAAACAACTTGTTGGTAGTCTTATGTATCTTACTACTACAAGACCTGACATAACATATGCAGCAAGTTATATTTCCAGGTTTATGGAATCTCCTAAGTATTCTCATTGGAAAGTTGGTAAGAGAATCTTAAGATACATTGCAGGTACAACCACTTATGGTTTGTGGTACACAGCTTCAGCAGACAATATGCTTACAGGTTATACCGACAGTGATTATCCAGGAAGTATTGACGACAGAAAAAGCACTTCAAGCTATGCTTTTCTTTTTGGAAATAATTTGATTTCATGGGCATCTAAGAAGTAGCCCATAGTTTCTATCTCTTCTGCAGAAGTGGAATATGTAGCAACAACAACAACAACATGTCATGCAGTTTGGCTTAAAAGGCTCTTGATGGATTTTGGATATACGACAAAAGAACCTATTTCAATTTTTTGTGACAATAACTCTGTCATTTCCTTGTCGAAGAATAATGTGTTTCATCAGAAAATCAAACACATTGATACTCGATTTCACTTCATTCATGAACTCATAAAAAATGGTGACATTTTTCTCAAATTTTGTGGTTCTAAAGCTCAGCTAGCTGATATATTCACTAAACCTTTGGGAAGAGATGTTTTTCAATTTCAACGTCAAAGTTTAGGCATGATTAATAATGTAATTTTTGAGATTAAGAGGGAGTGTTAAGAGTTGTAATCTTGTTAGTTAGTAAAAGTTAGTTTACAGTTACAGTTAGTTACGTTCAGAAACTGTATAACTGTTTCCTATCATTATTTATGAAGTTCAATATGAAATCAATAAGCAAAGCATTCATTCCCAATATCATTCCAGGGTTTTCTTCTTCTTTTATTATTATTTTCACAGATCACCTTCAAGTTGCAGAAATCTAAGATGCGTATTCAAAATTCATATATATGGCAACCAATTCAATATTGGAACACTGTATATGCAACTTCAAGCTTCCCAACCTCAGGCACATTTTCTGACATGGCCTAATTAAATCTAAAACTAATATTTGATTCGAACAAACAGTAAAATGACATAGTCTATCAGGGGCAACTTAGCTACAAGATTACCTCCGATGTTTTTCGTACATGTTGCAGCAAGTCTGGAACTTAAGGGATATAATGTGTCATCCAGATCGAAAACCGTAGGTTGAAATCATAAACGAATACATAAAGCAGTAGTTCGATGCTCTATGAAGAAGGAAAAACGAAATAGACAGAGAAAAA
>JASDQU011311400.1:20102-35473 GCA_032191745.1 Picea mariana
CAAATTCTGAACCTCGACGAGATTAAAAGATTTTGTCTATAATTATCCACGAGAAGGTGAACATGTGGAGAGTCCCTTTCGAAAATCTCAATCCACGAAATCTCTGTCGAACCACGGTTAAGATTAGATATGTAGAGTAAGATGGAATGGTTCTCAACAATTGTGTATTATTTGGCGATCACTCAAAATCTCTCTATAGATTCCCCATTGCTTTTAGATGAGCTTCAACTCTAATGGCTTCTTCTACTGACTTTACAAACAGAGTTTGTGCTCAGAATTCTTCAATTTCTCTGCAGCTGCCGCTCCTTTCGACTATTCTCTTTACCCACTTCGTTCATCACTATGAATAACTAAAGACTCAGACTTATATGAACCACCACTTAAGACTTACCCAATATTAAAGATGACCATAAATACGACTAATTCTTCAACTACTTAACTGAACTCAAGAAAGATAAAGATAGACTCCATTTATAACTCCCCTGCTTGTCGACTGACTTATACCAAGTTTGAGTAAACGAACGACTTTGCACTTGTAGACTTGTCTGACAATTCGATTGATTGACAAAACTACTGACAAACAAATCGACGGAGACATGAAGATCGCAGTGACTTGTAATTACTATTTCCAACACACCCCCTTAATTATAAGTAGGGGCGATTACAAAAATTTTACATCAAAAATGAGTTTACAATTTTACTCACTCATCTGTTACTACCCAAACTCCCAGACTGTTGTGCAGATGATGAAATGCATCTCTTGCTAAAGACTTTGTGAAAATGCCAGTGACTTGTTCTTTTGACTTGCAAAACTCTAAACAGATCTCTTTGTTATTCACCAATTCTCTGATTAAATGATACCTTGTATCAATATGCTTGGTTTTCTTGTGAAACACATGATTATTTGATAATATGATGGATGAATTGTTGTCACAAAATGTTGTTGTTGGTTCATCTTGTTCCTGCAACAAATCTTTTAACATTCTTCTCATCCAAACTTCTTGACAAGCTGCACTTATAACTGCGACATACTTTGCTTATACTAAAGAAAGAGTCACTATGGGTTGCTTCCTTGATGCCCATGATACCATACCTTTTCCGAAATGAAATGTGTATCCATAGTTACTTTTCCTATCATTTATGATGCTTCTAGAGTCACTATCAGTGTATCCAATCAATTTGAAATCTTCTGAAGTGGAGTACTTATTCCCAAAATCTATTGTTCCATTCACATATATCAGTATATTTTTTCCTTCCTTCCAATGTGATTCTTTTGGTGTTTCCATGAACCTTGAGATTACACTCACTCCATACATAATATCAAGTCTTGTCGATGTGAGATACATAAGACTGTCTACCAGTCATTTAAACAGTGTGGAATCCACTTTAGACCCTTTATCTTCCTTGCTTAACTTCAATCATGTTATGACAGGTGTTCGGACTGCTTTTGAATTTACCATATTGAATCTTTTCATAATTTCGTGCACATACTTAGATTTTGAGATAAATATACCAGTTTTTCACTGGTGAACTTCTATTCCCAAAAAATATCTCATAAGCCCTAAATCATTCATTTCAAATTCATTCTTCATGACTGACTTGAATTCTTCTATATCAAAATCACCTGTAAAAATCAAATCATCTACATATAAACAAACAATTAACATATTACCTTTTTGATTTGCTTTGATGTACAATGTTGGCTCACATTCACTTCTCTAAAATCCCTTCTGAGTGAGATAGGAATCTATATGACTGTACCAAGCTCTGGGAGCTTGTTTTAATCCATACCATTATTTCTTCAATCTGTACACCTTGTCTTCTTATCCTGGAACCTCATAACCTTGTAGTTCTTCCACATATACTTCTTCTAAGTTTCCATTCAAAAATGCCGACTTTACATCTATTTGATAAACTAACCACTTGTACTGCATGAAAATGGCTAACATAGTTCGGACTGTGTCCATGCACACAACTGGTGCAAATGTTTCATTGAAATCAATTCTAGGTTATTGTGTAAATCCTCTAGCAACTAACCTTCCCTTGCACTTTTGTACATTTCCATCTGCATCTTGCTTGGTTTTATAAATCCATTTGACACTTATAACATCCTTCTCTTTAGGTACATTTACCAATTTCCATGTCTAATTTTTTTCTATGCATCTGATTTATTCATCAATGGCTTGTGCCCATACATCGTCTTTGACAACTTCAAATGTTAATGGATCATCTATTTGTGAAAACAAAGAAAAAACTAAAAATGAATTTGTTGCATCTTCATTATAGATGTCGCGCTGACTTCTTGTCTTTCTTGGTAATAGACTTGCTAATGTTGGATATGGAGATGTAGAACTACTTGGATTGCTTACTGGTTTTTGTTGCGCTCTAGGTGTAGACTATGCACCTAATGTTCTTACTCGAGTATTTTGCATTGTGACTTGCATAGCAGTGCAAGATATAGAAGGGACTGCGCACTGACTTGTGCATGGTGTTTGAACCATTTCATCTTCTGTGTCGTCATGCTCCATTGCATCAATAATTTTGACTGTGTTTTCTATGCTTCCATCCCATGCTTCATTCTCCACGAAATGAACATAGTGGTTGATTATGACTTTTCTTGCGACAAGGTCATACAACTTTTATCCTTTTCTTTCTTTAGAATACCCAACAAATATACATTTTCTCATTTGTTGTCCAACTTCCTTCTTAGCTCATATGGAACATGTGCATATGCGACACAACCAAAAAAATTTAAGTGCGCCACATTATGTTTTAATCTTGTTCATGCTTCTTGAGAAACTCTATTTTTCACACTCTTTGTCGGACATCTGTTCAATATGTATACTGCAGTTTCTACTTCCTCAGACCAATACTCATTTTTCCAACATACTATGCACCATTTCCATGATGGTTCTATCCTTTCTTTCTGCGACACCATTTTGTTGTGGTGTATATCACGCGGTAAATTGCTTGTAGATGCCATGAACTTTACAAAAGTTCTGAAATTTTCTTGAAATGTTTTCTCCTTCTCTGTCAGTTCTTAGACACTTGATGTAACAACCGCTATGTTTCTCTACAAGTGATTGAAACTGTTGAAAACAACCCAATCCGTTAGATTTATGCTTTAGAAAATAAATCCATGTCTTTGTTGAGAAATCATAAATAATTGTCAAAAAATAAGTATTGCCTCCTATAGACGGTGTTTGCATTGTTCCACAAATTTCTGAATGTACAATTTCCAGTGGATATTTTTCTCTATAAGATTTGCCAACTGAAAATGATTCTCTATGATTCTTGCCAAATATGCATCCTTCACATATCCTTTATGGTTTATCAATCAATGGAAAACCTTTTACCATATCCTTTGTGTGTAGCAGCTTTATACCTCCAAAGTTCAAATGTCCAAATCTGAAATGCCATAACTAGGAATACTTCATATCGGAATGCTTCCTTCCTCTCTGCTCCATTTTGTCCTTTCTTGGTACTGCACACACTGTTTTTCATAAATACAATGTCTAACTGTGCATCTTATGCTTTTCCAATAGCCATTTTTGTATTCTTCTTCTTGGTTGGCTTCAATGTCAATCAGAACATTCTATTACTTGTCATTTGGATTCTTGCAATAAGTTGATTGCTTTGGAATTTATCCATAATCACACAACGATTATCTTCCATGTATATTCTATATCGCTTTTGTAATAGTTGTCCTATGCTCATCATATTATGCTTTAGACCAAAGACATAATTTACATCAGACATAACTTTATGTTCTCCTTGCTTAGTTAAATTGTTTATACTGCATTTTACTAAGACGGTGACTTGGATATTTATTCGAAGTGTAAAATTGGTTTAGACTAACTCATCCACATTGGAAAACAATTCTATTTTTCCCGTCATGTGGTTACTGTAGCCTGAATCTAGGTACCATATGTCACATGGACTTGCTTGAGCAACATTGCATTCAACTTGTGAGACTATAGGCATTGCCTCAACGTGCACCATAAACATAGGGTGTGTTTGGTTATTTTCATTATTTGAATGATCTTGACCTTGCTTGTTCTTATTATGTTGTCTCTTCCTGCACTCATATGCATACTGTCCATACTTTTTATAGTAATGGAACTGAATCTTTGACATGTCAGTTCCCTGACCACTTGGCTGACTAGTACTTGGGTTTTGACCTCTTCCACTAGTCTCTCCAGAACTAATACTGTGTCCACCTTTGACATAAATTCTTCCTCTGCCTATAGAGTTAGCACTCCCCTTTACTCTTCCACAGCTTATATATGAATGAGCATAAAATGCATTGTCTAATGACATACTAGACCTATTCAATATGTGTTCATGATTAATGAGAGAAGCTTGCAGTTCATCTAGACTAAACTGACTCAAGTCTTTGCTCTCTTTCAGAGGCACAACTAGACTATCAAATTTGGGAGGAAGACTCCTAAGTACCTTCTCAAGAAATTTTTTGTCCTCTATGGTTTTTCCATAAGACTTAATCTAATTTATCAGACCAATGACATGGGTATAAAAGGAATCTACTAAATCTAAATATTTCATTAACAGAGTTTCAAAATCTCTTCTAAGGATTTGTAGTTTTGAAGTCTTTAGTTTGTCCATACCTCAATAAGAGGTTTGCAATATGTCCCATGCTTCCTTGGCTTGTTTTGCTGATGAAACTCTTGGGAGTATGCTCTCCTGCATGGCTTGATGTATGTAAAACACTGTATTTTCATCCTTCTTTCTTTGATCTTTCAAGACATCCTTTTCATCTTGTGTGAGGGAATTGTATGTTTCCTAATCTATTGGTTCCACATAGCCATTCTCAACTATCTTCCATACATATTGACTTCGGAAAAACGCCTTCATGGTCAAGGACCACATCTCTTAATTATTTTCTGTAAAAGTGGGAGGTTATAGATTTGATGTAGAAACCATATTTCACTTTTCAACAGATTTTCTTCTCTGATAAACTTTTTTTGATAGAACCTAATCTTTATCAACTTACTCTTGATCAACCTGCTCTGATACCAGATCTTGGATCCAATGTGCAACGATCAAATCTTAGATCCGTAGCGCGCAAGGAAACTATGTGCACTGCAATGAAAAAATTTTGCGCGCCTCAAGCTTTGTCTCTGAACTTTTAGGACTTATCGCACAATCCACTGAATATACGATTTGCTACGCGTTGTGATATAAAGGTTTAAAGAACAATATATGGATGTAGAATAAGAAAATGCTATACTTAACACATAAACTCAAAAATATGACATGAAACTTGTGAACACACAAAATACTTGATATTAATAAACTTTGATGTGTTGTGTGCGGTTACAGAATACAATACTAAGATGAGCTTCGAGTCCAATGGCTTCTTCTAGTGACTTTACAGACATAGAGCTTGTGCTTGGACTTTTTCAACTTTTCAGTTGTTGCCACTCCTTTCGACTATTCTCTCTACCTCCTTCCTGCATAACTCTGACTAACTAAAGGCTCAGACTTATATGAACTACGACTCAGACTTCTTACAGAAGCTAAGAGTGACACAATATTAAAAACTACCATTGACTCAATATTAAAAATGACCATAAATACAATTGACTCTTCAACTACTTAACTTAATGACCTTGAGAAAAATAAAGATGGCTCCATTTATAACTCCCCTACTGAGTTTGACCAAACGTGCTTGCAGATTATTGACAGAACCACTAACAAATTTATTGACAGACAAATCAACGAAGAAGTGAAGATCTCACCAACTTGTAATTACTATTTCCAACACAAACTCCTGTTCCATTCCATTTAACCTAGCTACCTTTCCCTTCTCTGTATTCCGTATTATTTGCAGAATCCCCAATTCTGTCAACATAGATCGCCACTCTTCCTATTGCATTCAGCTGGGTATCTTCTCCTTTCCAAATTCAACATATTTGGTATTGTTTACAGGCAATCTTCAGAGATAGTTCTCAAGTTTGTATTGGGTTTCTTTATATTAAATAACTGTGTAAGACTATATTCTTTTTGCCTTTGGTATGCATATAATTCAATGAATTAGAATGAGAATGTTTGGGTATAAGAATTGCAGAGTGATTGATAATGGCGCTGGATGGGAATCGACGCGTGACAGACCAGAGGCCTCGATATGACTGCCTTCTTTTCGGTAAGTATCACAGCTTTTTCTCTGTCTATTTCGTTTTTCCTTCTTCACAGAGCATCGAACTACTGCTTTATGTATTCGTTTCTGATTTCAATCTGCGGTTTTCGATCTGGATGACACATTATATCCCTTAAGTTCCGGACTTGCTGCAACATGTACGAAAAACATCGGAGGTAATCTTGTAGCTAAGCTGCCCCTGATAGACTATGTCATTTTACTGTTTGTTCGAATCAAATATTAGTTTTAGATTTAATTAGGCCATGTCAGAAAATGTGCCTGAGGTTGGGAAGCTTGAAGTTGCATATACAGTGTTCCAGTATTGAATTGGTTGCCATTTATATGAATTTTGAATATGCATCTTAGATTTCTGCAACTTGAAGGTGATCTGGACTAGTATTCATATTCAGTAGACCCAATATACAGTCTATATCAATTGGTTATTACGCCCACTCACCCTAAGAGTCGTGTAACCCCACTCCTTATCTTCTTTTGCATTGAGGGAACTTTTGAGGTTTGAATTGTACGTGCTACCTGGTTGTTGTATGACAGATTATGTGAATCAAAAGCTCGGTATTGAAATGAACAGAATCCCAGACTTGTGCAGAGAACTATATAAAACTTATGGGACATCCGTGGCTGGACTCAGGGTAAGCATTCAATCCTTTTTGTTTGATAGAATTCGGCATTGTATTTCAACTTTTAAGGTTCAAATCACGATTTTGGGCATTAGGGACCTTCTATAGCTGACTGCTGAGGAGCTGTGCAACCACTGTAGCTGTAATAGGTTTAGCAAGTACCTTAAGAATGGAATTAATAGCTGGTTTAATCAGAACGTGCTTCTTGCAGAGAATCTGAGATACACTTACCATAATTTTTCCATGCGCTTCTATGATTAACCCATGGGAATTGATCCACTGGCCACCACACTGTCAAAAGAGCTATAGCGAATCATGAGACCAAAACCCTGGTTCTCATCTGTCATGTTTAAAACCTCAAGGGTCTCTCTTCTTAGCCCAATGACGATGATATATAAATGGAAATTCAAGATGTTCTAGATGTCCTTTTATTTATCAATTACTGCCCATATGAATTTCTAAATATGGCGATTATGTACTTATGTTCAAACTCATGGCTGGGAATTGCAATTGAGTTGGGATCCTCTTTCTTGACTTTCATGAATTCATTGCTTTTCATTTTTACCATGTTGTTCGATCTACGCAGGCAGTGGGCTATTAATTTGACTATGACAATTACCACAGGTATTTAAGAAATCTTATTTCTGGTTTGTGAGTTTATAGCTATTTCAAAAGTTACTACGAAAAAATTAGAGAATATTCAATGGTTTGACTTTCTTTTATTACTTTGTTTGGAATATCATTCATTACATTTCGCCAGAAAAGCTATCGAGCTTCACTCACTCAAAAGAAATATTTCTTATACAGTTTTGTTCAAGGAGGATTGCCATATGAGAATCTTAAACCAGACCCTGTACTGAAGAACTTGTTATTAAGCATGCCTCAGAGGAAAATTGTAAGTTCATCTGGTTCCCTTCAAATTCTTCATATGCTTGTAACACATGATGAACGTGTCATCAGATTTTTGAAAATTTGAAAGCATTCGTCGTATCCGTTTGTTATGTAAAGCAGATATTTACAAACGGTGAAAACGTTCAGGTCCTTAATAGGCTAGGGTTCCAAGATTGCTTTGAAGGCATAATATGCTTTGAGACACTTAATCCTCCTTCACAAATCACTAAAAACAATAATGACTGGAATATACCAACTGTTAACTCTACAATCGCGAAGACGCCCGTTATTTGCAAGCCCTCAAAAGAGGCCATAAAGCAGGCCCTTAGCCTTGCAAAGGCTAATCCGCAAAGAACGGTATGGGACTGAAGACTTTGATTGCCATCTCCCTTCAGTTATATGTATTTTTTGAATGTAATGAATCGTATTTTAATAAAAAAAAAACAATATAGACGTAGATAGATACGTACTGGTGCCACAGAATGCTCATAGTAGATTTCCCTTCCTACATGAGAGAGTTAGAATCTTTTTTTGGCCCAATTTGACGATTATCTATATCATTTTTAAAAATGGCCATCTCGTCAGCGAAACTTTTTCCAAAACAACTGATTCAATTGTTTTTAGAAAAGTTTCATTTGAACCAGACAGAAATAACCGGTAATCTGATCCCATCCCACATATTTTACAATCATCTATTCGTTTTCCTTTACAATAAAGATAAAAAGAGACTACCGAAAGAGTATTCTACCGAGCAGTAATTTAGTTCCAAAACTTAAAACTCAAATTGTGTGACGGCAGCATTTCAACAAGAAAGAGATTCCACGGTTACTGTGATCATATCTCACATACTAACCAACCATCCACTGTATTGGTAAGACCATGTGATTCTAAATGGGATCTGATGCTTTTGTAAGAAGGCAAAAGTTGTCCAATCTTCATCTAATTTTAATATTAGCTATCACTGTCAAAAGGTGGGCACTTTAGTCCGAACAGAGGGAGCAGATTTTGCCCTTGAAAGTATTCACAACATTAGAGAAGCTTTGCCTGGGATATGGGAAGAAGATGCAGGGAGCTCCAAAAATGTTGGGCGGTCAAGAGGAGCAGCTGCGGCTTATTGCTTAAGCCAAGATCTCACTGAATGAGCAAAAGGAGGCCTATGCTGATCTCTTCGGAACTTTGCCTGTCTCTATGGAAACTTCTAGTGCCTGTAATCTTCTTACTAAAAATGTATATCTGATTGGGAGAGTCATTCACTTGGTGCTTCTTCAATATCAGTTCTATACCAATTGATCGATATATCAAATCAATGAGTAACCTGCTTTTTTATAACAATATATCAAATCGATAAGTAACCTGTTTCTTTCTAACAATATCTCTTGTAATGCTATTTTTATTTTCTACTTCTATATGCTCCTTTTTTCCGGAGAGCACCATTAACAGTTAATCACATTGATCAATATGATTGACATCTGCCCTTGAGTTCTAATGATGCTGGGTGTCATGTGTCATAGTTTCTTAATGACTAGAATATATACATAGAGTTGGGGACAGTTATATTTAATATATATTTCAATGATCTCAAAATTGTATGGTGCTTAGTATTTTCCTTCTCTAATATTTTTTGGATAAGGCTTAAAGTTCAATGTTAATAACAATATCAGTCTTAAAAAAGAAGGCATTGAATACCAAGTTAGAGATGGCCATGCATTAGAATCTACCCTTCAAATGTTATCGTTTCAAGAAAGGGAGAAATTTGTTGTCTTTATGAATAGCCACTTGTGAAAATGTGAGTTGGAAGTCAAATTGGACTCCATGTTATCATTGGTCTCCCAAATTGAAGCACATCTTCAACTTCCAACATCATCTCTACAATATCTTTCACTTTCACCCAATATTTTTATTGGGACCTCTTATTTAAGTCACCCAGGTGTTTTTTTGTAGGTAACGTTAGCACTCTGGACTTGGTTGACATTGATATGTGGTTAGTCGATCTTACATTGAAGGTTTGGTTGGTTTCAATGAAGAAGTTTTTAGTAAGGTAAATTCTCTATAACATTTTGTGGTTGTTATATTTTATTAGGTAATGTTTTTGTTAAATAAAATAATATGGGGTATGAATATGTTAATTAGAATTGGTTTTTTGGACTTTTATCAACAAATTAGGGTTTTTTCTTTTCATTTTGTATTATTTGGCTATGTGGTTTGTCTAGTATGCTTTCTTAATATAGAAGTTAGTCATGATTATTTAAAAAAAATTGTAGTCCTAAGTTGGATCTTTCTAAATACAATCATCCCTTCCCTTTATTTTATGGGAAGTGTGGTTATATCATACTGTAAAAAGATATAATTACATCAACTAAAAAAAATTCTTATTGTATTTAGATTAACAAAGTTTTTTGGTAGTAATGTTTCATAAACCATATGTATTTCATAATTATTGTGCATGTGGAGTTTTTTACATTATATAAACACTTAAGAAAATTGTATTAATGTCCAATTATTAAATCTCAACACAAAAATATGTCAATATGGTAACATAAATTGCAACATCACATAAACAACAACCTTAACCTTGAGTTAAACAACCTATCCAACATAAAATTAAATCATTTACTATATTAATAAACTCTAGGTAATGTGTCACTACACAATTGTCCCATTCATAAATACATTTGTGTCACTTTGAATTAAAGAAAATAGAAGATAGAAGAGATAAGAGATAAGAAGAAAAAAAAAGGTAATCCATATCAATAAGATTAGGCTCTAAGAAAAACTTAACTTTTAAATTATAGGTTAGCATGAGTTGGCTCTTTCAAAAGTACAATTAAAAAAAAATGTGCCTACATATTCATGTAGAATATTTAAAAGAAAAATATTAATATTAAATTAAATCTTAACATAAAGCTATTTCCAATATATTAAGATAAATAGTAGTATCACATAAATAACAATCACAAATAAGAAAAAAAAATCAATATCCAATTATCTCATTTATAAAATTACATCAATATAATATATTTGTGTCACTTACAATATTCATTTTTTATTGCATTGAAAAACATTTTATATAGCCTAAATGAGTAAGATGTGTCACATATATTGCTAAGTAGCACCTATTAAATCAACATAATTAAATGTTAATATAAAAAAAAACATAAATGTAATGTTTACTCAAAATTATATTAAAACTATATATTTATTAAAAATATATATTCATGCTTTGTTTAAATTCATGTGTGGAGCTTAAAAATAATCACAAACTATGTGTTCCATGGATGATTATATCCAATTTGTTTGGGTTGATCCGTTGAAGCACTAAGAAGCATATTGAAGTAGATTGTGAATTCTTTAAGCAATGCTCGAGGAAGTGAAACTAGAATTTAGATATGAAATTAGGGATTATATTGGAGGATGTGTTATTCTCTTTATTATTAGGGTTATTATTAGGGTTTAGATTAGAGAATCAAGTATTTACTTATTTTGTATTTTTGTATTTTGAATGGTGTTTTGGGTTGTTATAGTTTTTCTATTAGAGATTGTCTACAATCATAATTGTAATAGGTAAAACTTTAAGAATCTGTACTTAAAATGTAGAAACCTTGGTGAATTTTACTAAATCTTAAGATCCTGACTATAATATGTTTGATGATATTTTTGTAAAAATATTCAATTTTTTAAGGCTTTAATATAGTTTCTAAAATAATTTGGTGATTTTTAAAATAAAATATTTTTATTTTATAAAATTTGATAAACCTGTTTTAGAAAAATAGAAATTGATAAATCTTTTCTTTTTGAAAAAACATAAAAAGTTAATCTATGAGTGAAATTTAACCTTTAAAATTTTTCTGATAAAAAATCTGTCCATGCCAAAAAAAAAACACAAAGCAACCTTCACAAACCTCTAAAGTTATAGTGTATGTCTACCACTCAAATATCACAAATGATTTGTAGCAAATAAGATGTTCATCTATGTAATGTCCCCCGCCTCTTAGGGAGGTGATGAGGAGACTCAGTGGCCTGGACACCCCCACTAGGTCATAGTCTTACATTGAGGGGGGAGGTCAACTAGATTAAAGTTATATTTTTAAGTTGACTTGAGAAAGGGAAAGGATAAAAGAAGGAAAAGATAACTCAACAGAAGAATAGAAGTGAACCCTAGGAGTTAACTTAACTCAACAGAGGATTAGAAGGAAAATTATAAGTAAGAGGCTAGGATGCACCTATTGGGCATTCTGGATTTGGCATATTGCTTGTTATTTCTCTTGAGCATTCAGTTTGGGGGTTTTGTTGTACAAACCCTTGTGAGCAACTCAGTGGTGAAATATCCACTCACCTTGTTCCACAACTTGGTCTCGGGGATGAAATATTCCTCCACACCATTCTATTATCAGCAAATCTCTTCCTAGTTCTTCTGAAGATAATAGGGTCGTACTGTTTTGAGGAGTTTCAGCAAGGGCGCACCATTTTGAAGAGAAGGGTTTGATCTAGCCAATCAGGAGGAGCGTTGGACATTTCATCGATTGGGTTTTACTTGCAGGTGCTCCACCATCATTTTGAGGGTTTTTTTAGAGAGTTATCACCATTAGACATTTAGATTCAGAGTGGGACGATTTGGAGGAAAGGAGGACGTCCCACCATTTTGTATTTCTCAGATCTAGAGAGATCCACTTGAGATCTGGGTCTGAAACTTCACCCACAGGGTTCTCTTAGCCCGATCTACATTCTGGGAGAGTTCCAGGGCATTTGGAGGCCTTTCTCATCAGGTCTGAATCACCTAGGGTTTCAGCCATCCAGGAGGGTGTAGCTTCAGCAGAAGATTCAGAGTTTGGAGGGGTTTGCCTTGGATGTTGAGCTTGAGACTTCAGGAGGGTGATCCTATCATCCCGATCTATCATCTGGCCGAGTTTGGACTCGTTTGTAGCCTTCCTTCAGTTGGGCCGAATTCTTGAGGGTTTCATTCTTCTAGTGGAGCGTGGCATCTCCAGCTGAGGAACATTGGCATTCATTTCTGCATGTATTGGTCTTCATATATTATTCATCCTTTGGGAGACTTATTGTATCAGTGGGAGATTTTTGTAGCAGCTCATACTTGTCTTTCATTGGAGCCATCTGAAGATTATTCCAGATCTTCTCATTCTATTATATCTGATTCATGATTCTATAATAAAGGTCAGATTTATGCTTATGCTTATATCTTGAATGTGTTATGATCTTCATGTGTTGGATGAATCTGTATATTTGCATTAATAACTCAATAACACCTGAACATCAACAAAATCAGTGGTAGTTAGTGATTCCAAGCGAAAAATTTGTCTTGGGATCATTACAATGGTATCAGAGATTCGATCCTCCAAACCTGTGGAAGGATCGACGCATGCAGAGGTACAGTGGTATTTTCATGGGTCGAAGGAAGAAATCGAGCAGTGAAACAGAGGCCGAAATGGAAGGGTCAGGGGATGACCACGAGCCTCTAGGCTTGGCTCTCATAGCAGTCGAGTTTGACAAGTTCCAACAATCCATCAACCGCACGGAAAGGACATTGGTCCAACACTTGGGCGAGTACCATGAAACTAGCAGAAGGGGATAGGCCAAACTCTCTGAAACTTTGAAGAGGGTTGACGAGAACCTGCAAATAATGAATAAGAATCAATCCAAGTTAAATGAACTTCTAATGCAAGTGACCCATCAAGGGAAGAACCCTGATACGTATGGGAATAAGGAGGCTGGTGGATCTGGTGGAACCCATGAGGAGATCAGGTATAATCCAGAGAAAGGCCACAGATCCGAAGGAAGTTTGGAAGGAGACACGACACAGGGTCAAATGGGTAGCAGGGTCAATCAGAAGCGATACATACCTACATTCACAGATGAACAGCTTGGTCGACATTCAGGTAGCAGGGCTAACCCCAGACCTTACATTTCACATTCACAGATGAGCAAGGGAAACTAGAACAGGTTGAAGACTTTGTGGAACAAATAGTGAGAAGTACCAAGGAGTACTACAGTTTGGATATGAGGGTCCAAAGACAGATGTCCCTAGATCAGTATTGCCAACTCAGGTTCAAAAATCAACTTAGGATGAACCACAGGGGTAGTTTTGAGTTTGAACGAAGAGCAGGGAAGATAGAGATCCCTTACTTTGATGGTATGACCAAGATGACAACACAGTCTTGGGTACAAAAGTTGGATACCTACTTACAGCTCAATCCCATGAGGGAAATAGAGGCCATCAAGTTTGCCACTATGTACTTGGATGGCAAGGCCCATGACTGGTGGTATCACGGACTCACCACACTCGGCCACAATCAGATTGTGTCCTGTACAGAATTCACTCAGAGGCTCATTGATAGATTTGATCAAGGAGATCCTGAGCTACATTTCTGGGAGCTCACTCAACTCAAGCAAACAGGTATGACTAAAGTATATATTGATGAATTTTAGAGGTTGGCAGTTATGGTACAGGATATGTCCCCGACTAGGCTCATGATGCTTTTCACAGAAGGGTTGATGGAACCCTTGAAGGGTTGGGTAAAGGCCTTTAAACCCAACAACGTACAGGAGGCCATTTGGAAGACGAGGGATTTGGGGCCAGCTGCGAAGCCTAAATTCATACCCAGACCACCTCTTAATAGTGGATAAAGAGATCAAAGACCTCCAATGAATCAGGGAGGACGTGACCCAAAAGGGTTTGACAGGGGTCGTGGTAGGATAGATGACAACACCAGAAGGGAACTGAGGAGAAAGCAACTCTGCTTCACTTGAAAAGAACCGTGGAATCCGTCACATAAGTGCATGGGACGTGGCCAGGTTCACTATATAGAAGTTACCTCAGACAATGAAGAGGAGGAAGAGTATGGTCAGATACAAAGCATTGAGGCCGAAACTGCAGAGACAATAGAAGAGGAGGTTCCAAAACTTGACTGTGCGGCTGGAGAGAAGGCTACCTTGGCATCTATCAGTGAGGTACCCAAGTTCAACACCTTCAGGATGAGAGGGGTCTTGCAGGGACAGAGAGTCTCAGTTCTGATTGATGGAGGAGCTTCTCACAATTTCATTGATGCAACATTACTGAAGAGGAGGCACATACCTACAGTAGAATTTGAAGGATTCAAAGTGGAGGTAGCAGGCAGGAGTACTATGCCATGTGACAGATACATACCAGGTATGAAACTCACCTTGGNTTAGTTCAGGATGTGTATGTGATGGATCTTCCCGATACCAACATCATCCTAGGAGTGCAGTGGCTCAACACTTTAGGACCCATCACCACCAATTACAAGACCATGGAAATGTCCTTTGTAGAAGAAGGAGGATGAAAGGTTGTGCTCAGAGGCATGACAGGTAACTCTGCCAGAGTAGTCATGGCCAAGAGGAAGGAAGCCATCTTCAGAAGAGAAGAAATTGTATACGCAACAGAATGCAATATCTCAACTCAGGTGGATGAGAAGGGAAAGGTACATTACACACCAGAGATTAAAAGAATCCTTGACAGGCAGCATAAGGTGTTTGGTCCGATTCCTCCAAGTGTGCCACCAGACAGGGGGTTTGAGCACATCATTGAGCTAGAAGCAGGGGCTAAGCCTGTTATCACCACACCCTATAGGCACCCAAAGAAGTATAAAGATGAGATAGAGAAGGCCATCAAAGAGCTTCTAGACATGGGACACATCAGGCCGAGTTCAATA
>JASDQU011311401.1:5235-19104 GCA_032191745.1 Picea mariana
TACTTTATCATTTAAATAATCCATCTTGATTTTGTCACTTTACTTTATCATTTAAATAATGATTTATTCTTTTCAAGCACTTTTACCTCTTTGACCTTTTGGGGCTTCAAGCCATCATATGGGCATCCTCCAACTTCATAAGACCATAACTCTCAAACCGTGAGGAGTTATGTGACATTCCACATACCACCGGAAATGGCATGACAAGAACTATCCATCTAGGATAGTTTCACCAACAACTTCATTGATCTTCATCTCATTATTCCACATACAAGCATGGCTCCTCCAACCATTCTTCTAGGATAACTCATTCCATAAAGCATCTTCCCATGAGGGCTTTCACCATAAGGGGACCACTTTGGAGTTCATCCATTTGTGCACCTTATTAACCATGATAAGACAATAATGATTCATATTTGCATCAATTCACCATTGCATCATATATATCAACTATGCATCATGTATCAATGACAACTCATTGATCCATCTTCATCAATGCATCATAACAATGATCCATCTTTATCTATTGGTTTCCACTTGGACATATATCATTCTCATCAAGGGAATCATATCAATCAATTACTTGACATCAATCAAACCAAACCATTTACATATGATCCAATAATCTCCCAAATAATCAAACCATTGGCATCAATGACAACATGATCCAACACAAGAGACTAAGAATATGCTAAAGAAATACAAAGAATCAGAGGCTATATTATCGCAGATCAAAGAAACACTTAATGATCATAGAGAAATGAGTTTATCAGATATTTTAAAAGAGAAAGAGTGCATAGAAGAAAGAATAGTAGACTTCGACATAGACTGTGTATTGGATGCAGAAACACAGGTGAACATTATGACATAAAGTACTTGGGAAATTTTAGGAAAGTCTGCTATCATTCCTTCATTAGGATGCATAGGATTGTTTAAAAGAAATTTGATAACCCTATGTGGAAGACTTTCCCATGTATTGATGATTTCTCATGAAACATCAACAGAAGAAGAATTCGATATCATTAAGTTTGTTGAGAACAACGCTCCCTTTGCCCTTTTGTTAGGAAAGACTTGGATTGAGAGAGATCAAATCCGAAGGAGAAAAGAAGAGGAATCTATAGAATAGAAAAATAAAGAATGAAGGGATTTCATGGCTAAGAGAATAGCACGCTTCCTAGAAGAACAAGAGGACAAGTTGAAGCAACTGAGGACTAGAGACTTAGTTGTCAAAGTTGAAAGAACACAGGAAGGCTTAGAGAACCTATCCATACAAGAGAGTAGAGAATATACTCCAGAAATAGTAAGAGAAGAAGTATTACCCTTGAACCCTGTGAAAGGCCCTCAAAAGTACAAAGTTAATATGACAAGAGGAGATAAGAACAAGAATGGAAAGAGGAATCAAGAGACGCAGATTATAGGAAAGAAATCTAGAAAGCTTAGTAAGAAGAAAGCAAAGATAGAAAAATTGCAAGAGGTTCCAAAGACAACTTCGCAGAAGGAAGGCTTGCAAAACTTGAACCTCACCATAATAGCAGAGCAGTGCAGATTGACACTTCGCTACCATGAAGAAATATGACCGTTAGAGGCATCCTGACCATTAGAATGACACTCCAGAACGGTTAAAAACACAGTTATTTATGGAATGTTCACCATTGGACCATTGAGACCACGCCATAACGGATGGAATTTTATTGATTGAGGCATTCCTACCCATTGGAAGAATCTGTTATGATGTTATCTATTTAACCAGTCGAATGTCTTACCGTGGAAATTTTTTCCAGTTGTGATTATTCGAGCCCACAAAGAGCTGACTATTACAGCGTTGTGCTTATTGAGACCTCACCATCTATTCTACTACCTTGATTATTTGTTCATCAACCTAATATATCAGATATCGAGCATGTATTTTGGGTGACTTTAGCACAGTAGATAAATCTATAGAAGAGATTCTGATAGACCTCATGACTGAGAAGGTGATGTCCGCAGGAGCACAAGCTTCATTGACAAAAAGAGTGCAAGCATCCCCATCAACTGCATGTTAATCTAGGCCCTCTCGAACTGCAATAGAGAAATGAACCAAGCATCGTGATGACTTGGAAAATGTGAATCTCATCCCATCAATCCTGTATGACTACATCCCACCTCTAGCTGGTGCAGTGAGTCATGATAGCGTCCCCGGGGACTTCGACTACACATTAATAACTACATACCTCTTGAAGGGGATACGCATTGTAGGACCACAGTTGGAGAGGATCGTGATGTTGTATATCAATGAATTCAACTTAGGAGATCACAACAATTATGGAATTCTCACACCACACAAGTATTTGACCAAGAAAATGGGGAAGAAGTCGAAAATAATCCCCCAGCTGTGGACTATGGACATCGCAAGGTCCACCATTCTTAATTTAATGAAGTTACCACACTTCGACAGACATCAAGAGGTTAACACATGCATTAAACTCCTATTGTCATGCTTCCATGGTAGTTACCTATGTTTGGATAGGCGCATTATAGTAGATCCAATGTTGATCCACTGGATCACCGGATTGAGTATGCAAGGACCAAACCCACATGACTTTTATCCAGGGAAGGTTGCAGATCGCACCCTAGCATAGAAAATAAAAGATACCTATGGAGATGTGGAGAATGGGAAGTGGGGATATAAGGTAGCCTCCATCTAGAATGGCGCAGTATTCCTATCTTTCTAGTCGATCTTTGGTAAGCTCGTTAGGAAGAATAGGCCAACACAGGTCACAGGGTTTTTCATTGACCTCACAAGAAAATGCATTGAAGGGATGAAAATGAACTGGGAAAGATACCTCATCAACCAGTTAGAGAAAGAATTCCCCAAAGCTCATAATTAGGGCTACGAGTTCCATTTCAGTTGGCTACTAATCCTCATTTCCTTCATTGCTTGGGAGATGTCAGAAGGAGCAAAATTCCCTGAAATTGAGATGTCTGAACCACTAGCTGTGAAATTCACTACGCTATGGTATTCGAGCAACATGGAAAAACAATGGCAGTCAAACATGGTGTTTCACACCTATTATCTGCAGCTAAATAGGGCCATTGAATCTTTCCCTCGCATGACATCGAACACTCTGCACAAGTTTAGGCCACTTGTGAAGGTTCGCGTAGACATGCAATTCATCTATATCACTACGTGTGGAGATGAACACAAAGAAGAGATCCAATCCTATTACAAACTCACAGAGGAGGATATGGAAGAAATAAAAAAGGAATAGCCTACAAAGTTCCTTGTACCAGTTGACCAGGTAGAACTCTCCGACCCTGACCTCATTACAAGCTCTATGGTCACTCACAAAGAATATGATGCACCCAGCAGTAGCGGGAAGAAAAAGAAGGAAGAGGTATAGGAATTGAGAAACACATCAAAGGAAACTACACTAGATTCACCTAAAGGAGGAGGAGGTGATGAAGTAGACAAAGAAGAGGATGAAGGGGAAGAAGACAAGAAAAAGAAGGGCAAAGTAAAACTACCTAAAGATCCCCTGACAGAGACAGAAACATCTAAGAAAATAAAGGGTTCCCCGAAGAAACCTTCATCGTGGAAGAAGTCTAAAGACAATAAACCTCCATTCCACACTGTACTCACAGTGGATGACATTGACCTTATCATTGCCACTGTATCATATGCCTCAGAATATATCTTGTATCAAAGCGAAT
The DNA here is from genome assembly GCA_032191745.1 of Picea mariana. NCBI lineage: Eukaryota > Viridiplantae > Streptophyta > Pinopsida > Pinales > Pinaceae > Picea > Picea mariana. Next base: position 8,926 of record JASDQU011311401.1, read on the forward strand.
CCAAACAGGAGACAATGTTTGACAGGATCGAGGCAGAACTCAAAGGGGTGCAACAGGCTCTTTATTCTAGTCGCACAATGCCTACTGCACCATTGTTAGCAAGGGACATAGAAGTAGGATATGAGCCTTCCCAACTATGTAGAATAACAGACTCAACAAAGGCTCTCCTTCGTCGTGTCTAGGAGTAAAAATAACATACCACCGAGTCCCTGAAACAAGCAAAAGAGGAAGCCATAAAGAAACGTTGGGTTGCGCAACAAGAAAAAGATGACCTCCAAGAGAAGTTTGTAGAGGATAGAGTGTAGATCCAAAAGGAGAAAGAACAAGTGCTCACAGAGAAGATGGGAGTTAAAGAAGCAGTCACTAGAGCACTTTGCTCTATGATGGGCCTAATATAGATGGAAGAAGAAACCGATGAGAGCTAGGTGGGAAAGCTTGTTGAAGCCATTTAGAAGCTCCAAGCATGAATAGAAGAACTGGAACTACAAGTTGTGCCAAGAACTCCGTAGGAAGTGCGAGATCAAAGAGAGGAAATGGCCAGGAGTGAAGTCGAAAGAATCAAGGCATTGGCCTTGAAATGCAAGCAAATCAGTAGTTGAAGTGCGCATACCTACGAGTGCCTTATAGAGGACCCTAAACTAAGAACATTGGAGTCACAGCTCCAGTAGACAAATAAATAGGTAGCAACAGTGCAAGCACAATTGAAGCTCTTGTCACTAGTCGAGAGGATGAAAAGGTCACAGGAACAATGCATGGTATAGCAACAGGGCCATGCCATCTAGAGTAAAGCCATGGAAGTGACCCAAAGGCTCCAGCTAGTGCAGGATGAAGCTTGCACAATTTTTGAGGAGATTGAAGGACAAGGTGCATAGCTAAAACAAGTAATCACTATGGTAGAATAGTTCTTGGAAGGATCTATGACTGAGAAAGTTATTCAAGAGTTTTCCGAGCAGGCTTTGGTGAAGCAGCAGGTCAAGGAAGCTTGAGCCAAGATCAAGGCCTTTGAGAAAAAGTTACCCAGATCATAGTGACTTGGGATGAGTCACAAGTGAGTGTTGGGGGCCTTTTGGCCCTTGACAAAATTTTGGAGAACCTTGGTCTTGTTTGACCATTTTTGGGACATCGACAAGATGGTCAAAGATGAAGTGCCAGGTGAAGCGGAGATCATGGGATCTCACCCCCTTTTGTGTATTTTTGGGATTAGGTTTTATGTAATGGGTATGGGATTTCATCCCATTGGTTTACCCATGTTTAGGCCCCATTTGCAGTGTATAAATATATATTTAGGTAATGTAATAAAGTAGTAGTAGTGTATGTTTGTGGATTAGTGCGGAGCTAGAGACTTTGTGCATTCTATGTGTTAAGACTTGCAAAGCTAAGTGCAAGTGATTGTAAGAAGCTTGGGTGAAGACTGTGTAAGAAGGCTTTGTGTTGTGAACTTACTCAGGAAGGAGGATCTCACGAGGTGTGCGTAGATATCCTGTCCTATGTGGAGTTGGTTTTGAGGCTCTGTGCATGTAAGGAGATTGACATAAGATAATAAAGAAGACAAAGAGTTGGTGGACGTAGCCCCATGTGGGGGTGAACCACATATATCCCATGTTATGGTTTCTTTATGTGATTGATGTGATTTATTCTTAGTGTTTTCATATTTATGTATGTTAGATGCATCTCATATAATAGCTTAGTTTTTTATAATGTGAATGAATGTTAGATCTGATCTATTTCTATGTTCTAAGTTCTTGGGTGTGTTAGATCTTTTTGAATAATGCATTGTTCTGTAATTAGGTTTTTACCAGCAAAGTGAATAAAGGGTTAAATGATAATGAATATTAACTGCTAAGTGCTCTGTTAAGTACTATGATCACAGATCTATGTCCCAGCTAGGTTGTAGAAACTTGAGTCCTACAACCCCCCCTGCCTCTACCTCGAGTGAGACTTCATCTGCTTCACAGGTGTTGCCTAAATGGGTCTTTGTACTCTTCCATGATCCCATCCAATATCGTATGCTATAAAGAGAGGCTCTATGTAGAGGCCAAAGATGTGGCCATGAACTTCTACCTACTTTGAGCACAGATCACAAAGAAGATGAACTTCCTGGTCTTTGAAATGACCTTACTACATTGCTTAGTAGATATTAAAGAAATAGCGGTAGGTGGTGCTACCTCTGGTATCCTCTACAATTTTCTACCCAAAGTAATAATAACATTGTGGGGTCTAGACTCATACACAACATGTCAATTCCACAAATATGGTTGTCCAAAAAGAACATCACAAACTTCAAGGGGAGAAATATCACACAATACCTCATCTTTGAAGGTCTTGATGCCATAGGGAAGAAGACACTATTGGTTGATGCGAAGATCTCTTCCTTGGAGAATCCATTAGATGGTGTAGGGTTACGGGTGCAGTGTGATGGACCGATATAACCACTTGACAACCTCTGTTGATATTAGGTTCTTTTGACTACCGCTATCGACAATGAAATGAAGAGGATCCCCCTTTACCCACATATGTGATTGAAAGAGGTGTTTCCCTTCCTCTGGTTCTTTTGGTTCTCTTAGCTGGAATTTGGTGGTAGCGACAGTGGCGCTGGGTAAGACATTGATAATCCGCTTCCCTCATTCTAGATTTGGTTTGAAGTCAGAATCTTCCTTTGACTCAGAATATTTCAGCTTCGCCACTAGTGACTACTTGGAGCAACATTCTTTGGTGTTGTGCCAAGGGATGTTATTGGATTTATCTGTTAACATAGACATAAACTAATCTCCCTAGATCCACCTATATCTAGAACAAAACAAGATAGGACATGATGCTTTCCCTAATCTCTAATCATTGAATTTACTATCCAACAAGAGATGAGTGACATATCGTTTAAATATCACTTCCTCATATATTTGTTTTCCTCACTCTACTCTGGTGCTCCTGTGATATTAGATCTGCAAGGGAACACAAGCCAACCAAAGTTAAAGTAACAATAGTATATTCAATGAAGACTTATGCATGTGATCAAGGAATCATACAATAAAATGAGAATGGTTTTATGGGAAAGAAACATGCCACTGTATTATATTAAGTAAAAGTGGAAGATACAACCAAACAACCTTGATGTTGCAAGGTCCCCTTTTAGTGGCCCTTTTATCCAACACACACACTTGCTCCAAACTTTCATGAAGAAGATCCTTAATAACTTGATGAACTGAAATGAAGCCCTCAAGCATCAACTGAAGTATAATTCCTCACACAATTCTTATCCTATTCAACCTTCATTGATCTCAATTCCTTGCTTAACCTTTTCCATGAGAAATCTCTCCTTATATAGGGGAAACAGAGATGGTTAAAGAGATTAGTATGATCCCACCAAATCAGAGAAGCGAGTAGGATCCCAACCATATGGATGTCACCTCACCTTCTAGAAGATTCCCTTCTATAACTTTCATGAACCTCGACCTTTACTTAGTATTTCAGCATCGTCACACCCTAGCTATAGGATATCCTGCAACGACATTGCAAACCAGTTTCAGGGTAGAGTGCAGCAATCAGGCATCGCCGCACACTGAGTATAGTGCAGCTTGTGGTGATATTCTTTAATAGGGTTTTGTAGAAGAGAAAGGTAGTCACTTTTCTCATGAATAAAGGCTCTTTTGGGAACATGAACACATACTATAAAAGGATCACTGGGGTGAACAAAATAATGGGTAATAGAATCTCCCCCAAATTATGAGGCTAGAACTCGTGACAACCAAAATACTTTGTAGAATGTGTGTGTGTCAGAAACAAGGAGCACACCATTTGGAAACCTGAAAACAATCAAGCATCTACATAATATCATACCATTTTTGAGGTAGGCATTCCCATGCTCAGACTACAAGTGATTTAAATCATAAATGTCAGTCATGGCCACCAATCATACATTGTGGATCCATGTCATCGTGAATTAGCATAGCCACCCATAATACATTGTGGATCTATGCTCTACAATGACTCAAATTCATACATAGCCATGAGACATACAAAGTGGATCTATGTGTCAATACAAATCATAAATACTCCATCGTAACCTGGAACAAAATGATGAGATCCAAGGTATTCAATCCCATCTTCCGTAAGTATGAATCTTCCCATGCGATTACATGTGCTGAAGTAAAACATGGTAGAAACCACTTGATTACCGGCCTTTGATGAAAATCATTAACAAGTGCGAGGGAAATCACCATTGATGTCAATGACTCCCAAGGTACCTTAGTACAATCCAAAAAATATGAATGAATGAGCTGAAGTTGAACACTCGATGGAATCTGTCAATCAGGGGTCAATGATGTGAACCCACCATCAGGGGTCAAAAGCAAAGAAACCTACCATTGAGGCATGCAGGTTCTAAGGTACTAAATGATTTCTATGTCTTGTTCCCAGATAATGAGTTGAAGTTGAGAGGAAAAGACTCTTCATAGGAGGGCCTTGATGTATACCCCATCAATGCCACAAAATAAGTAACATATTTAAGGTAGATCAAAGAATGAAAATGAATTGACAGTGACACAGGGAAGGCCGACATGCTAGGAATTTATAACTGCATATGGTCAACTCGATAGAAGGATCCTCTAGGGTTGACCTTCTCTTGAAAATATGAATGACACAACAGTGGTCTTGGAAGGATTGACTCAAGGATTACCCAAGACATGAGCTTGTGGAAGGCCAAACTAGAGACAAATGGATTTCCCAACCCAGATACAATGATGAAGGGGGTGTCATGTTCAAGAGTGACTATTACTACCACTAACACAAATATAGAGACACATTTATTTCCAAAATCCCCCCCACACCATTTTTGGCAAGTACCTCTTTATTTTTACACAATCTTGAAGGGGATAACATATTCTTGTTGATGTAAGCTCATCCTTCAGATGAGTCCCTCAAAGTATTTTCAATGAACCCTAAGAAGCATAGGTTCGGTCCCATACGGGTCTTCTGATGTTTGTTTAATGAGTCTAAAGAGAGAAAAATCGAGGGTTTTTCATGTTTAGAGAGTCTGAAAAAAACTTAAAGAGGACTCCATGAGTTCCATTTTCGTAAATTAATCTAATGAGACCAAAAAAGTGACAACTTACCTCTCATCAAATGTTTTCTTCAGATACTTTTATGAGCATGAAAAGAAAAATATCTCTCAACAATCTTTTCATGTTTCGAGAGTCTGAAAAGAGCTTAAAGGTGACTCCAGGTGGTTCCTTTTTTGTGTAACCTTTATGAGTCCGAAAAAGTGATAAAACTCTACTTGACTGCATTCTCATTGATTTAAAAGCATGAGATAAAAAAAATATTGAGCTCGAGGTTTTTCCTGAAAACCTAAAAAGTATCTGTACATGCGACAAATCTAAAAACAAACCAAGAAACGTATCTGTGGTCCATTGTTTGCACTCCTAGATTTTTCATGTGTGAAAAATTAAACACTTGCGATGCCGTTAGGAATTTAGGGTTTAGGTGAAACGCATAAAATATAAGTGGAAAAGTGAAAAAGTTAATAAATATAGGTAAAAAATTATTTTTACCAGTCCATTGTTATTTCACCCAAACCTTGTTCCAAAACCCTGATTTTACCTCAAACTTCCACTATGGATTGCAGGAGGCAGGATCAATCATTCGGAAAATGGTCTCCGTTGAATAGGTAATTTTCTTGTCCTCTTCACTTTCCATGGATTAATTTTCATTTTTATTTGTTAAAAGTAGGTTTTTGGGCTGAACTCATGAGGGTATTTGAGCGTGAAGGTCACCACAGGTACCTTATATCGGGCCTTGTGGCGATCCAGGGTTGCCGCAAGTGGGCCTATGGCTAACCCACGGTGATCCTGCACTATGTGTGTGCCTTCGTTCGTGACATGCGTAGATCAAAAATGTTTTATGGATGTTTGGCCAATAAAAATATCCATGGAGGAAAAATAAATATGTTAATCCCTCCTTGTGCTTCCAATGTAGTTTTTTGATGATTAGAATGTTGGAGTGGAGGGAGAGAGAGCATGCAGACAAGGATTAATTCGTCGGGAATGATCCAAGAACAGTTAATTCCCTCCAGCAGTGTGGGCTACTAAAGTTCTTCAAAATCCAGGGCATGAGGGCCCAATTGAGGTTTCTCAAATATTTAGTCCAGATGTGGGATGTGTATCAACAGGAATTCCATGTGGGGGCTCACATTCTTAGTCTAGATATCGAGGATATCTATTTTTTGATGGGGATGTCTCGCTGTGGGTCCCGTGTGACATTGACAGGTAGCAGGGGTGGCAGACTATCAATGAATGAGTATATTTAGAAATATTGTGTACCAGAGGCTGAGAGACGTAGCGGCAAGGTTTCTATTAGGGATGTATGGGATTTGCCCCTATGTACCATCCTTTTCACCATCTAACACATGGAGGAGAGTGAATCTACTCATATGGCTCTTTAGAGATACTTTCAGTATGCAGTGGAGTGAATGGAGCCCCGCGTCTTTAATTGGTGTGATGGGGTTCTCAGGAGCATGAAGAAACAATTAACCAAGTGTAGGAAAGGTGACCTGAAATAGTGTGGATATGGGTCAATTTTGGTGTCCTTCTTCCTGGAGAGGGTTCCACACTTTCTCCTACAGGTAGAGTGGGGCATACCATCCCCACAAGATCCAACAATGAAGCGGTGGTGTGACCTCATGGATCAGCATGTGACTATTCCTATCGTCAAATGTAATGACATGTTCTTCAATTGGTTGAGGCCCCAGATGCCGATGGTAGATGACTATGCATGTGCCAGTTTGGACTTCAGAGGTGACCCAGACTTGGTTCTTCCTGAAGGATCTCAATGGGGGAACTTAGGTAAGATGCACATTTTGTTTTTATAATGTTTTTTGTAATTTCGAATATGAAATATTTTTAGGTTTTTAATCCGATGACTAATCAAAAAGCTCTTTGACAATGCATACGTGGGACTTCACCGACATCTAGGTTCATCCCCCATCCAGAGGTGAGGGGAGAGATTCGATATAGTAGGATTAGCCACTGTTGAATATGAGGCTATAGAGAAAAACTTGGAGGGGTTGATGGCAGATGTCCTAGATATCTCTATCGATGAGATCTCGAGATGCTACCAGCACCACACAGTGGGTGTTTCTGGTTCTATCAGTCGACTTCTCTGTAGGGTAGCACGGTTAGTCATATGTTATCATGAGAAACATCCTTGATGCTATATTTGTATATGAAGCCATTTGCTTCTCATTTTTGATATTTTGGTCTTCAGACAAAAACACTTTTTGTAAAACTTTTATCGTTATATATACATGAGGCTTCTACTGGCTTACTTGCTTTATATACAAAATGTGATTGGATTTATAAGTGTCTCAAATGTTTGTCTAACCCATAATTAAATAATGCATTTTTTAATGTATTTATACATCTAGGAATGTGTTAATATTCAATGTAATCAAAATGACGCTCCAAGAGGCAGATTCGTAAATATACCCTTAACAAAGTAAAAATTCATATATCATAGACATTACTCAATTGTAGTACTACTAACTATGAATCGAGTAATACAACAAGATGATGGATTCCAAGTGAAACAACGTCGATCAGTAATTCGATGGCTACATTTTATTCCACGATATTGTTAGTTGCACAACTGACGCAAACACCGCGTAGACTGATTAGTTCGTTCGTAGGTGCGTAAATTGCCCAAGAAGAAGATGCTAAGTTCTAAGTACTACGACTAGTTCCATTGGCAAAGCCAATGTAGGGTAGTGAAGACACCGACATCTGGAAACCAAGGACAACGCAAGGTAAGAAGTTGGTGGTCAAAACCAAACAACGAAAAATTACACAAAAGTACGATATAGTAAAAATACAAGAACTCATGCAAAAAGGACTTAAGCATAATACTTCTTCAAGTAAAGCCCATTTCTAGGTTCACTCAAAAGAATACAATCATAATCCAATAACTCATAATCTCCCTTCTCCATCCCTTGTTTCATAATGTAAGGACCTCGCCACATAGCCTCGAATTTATYGGCCCCTAGCAAATCATGATCTTGTTCGTAGAGARGAATTAGATCWCCTTCAGAGAAAATACATGGCTTGACATGTTTGTCATATTGGGATTTAACACGTTTTTTATGAGTTTCAATAACTAGGGCAACATCATGATGGGTTTCATCTAATTTCATTAGGTACAATRGACGTTCCTCTTYAGTAGAGGTGTTTGGGAGAAGTTAAACAACTAATTTCAAAGATGGTATCTCACATTCAATCRGAAAGACAAMTTCGATACCATAAACTAAYTGGAAAGGTGTGAACCCAGTGGAAGACTTGACGGATGTCCGATAGGCCCATAATGTTGAAAACAACATCRTGTGACAACTTGTCTTATGAATTCCTATCATCCATTGAAGCATAGTAATAAAGACTTTGTTTATTGCTTCAACCTGGCCATTGGTGTCACACACCCACTATGGCATAATAAAATTTTTGCTTTTCCTCAAGGGACAGAATCCCTGAAGTCCTACGGGGGCCTAGCGCAGGCTAGTTCTTCCCTATTCACCTCCTTGTGATCGTGGGTTAGGACCACAAGCCAAACAAATATGGCATCCTTTCGCTCTTCACGGCTCCACACTACCAGAGTGTCGAGTCTTTCGACTCTGCAAACCCCGACACAATAAAGCATCGAACCCGAAAGGGCTAGGGAGTACAAGATTCTTGTTTGGGTCTTGTCCTCATGACCACATTCTATGACCCTGTGCTTAAATAAGCAAGGACCTTACCAGCCCTTCGTGATTTGATAAATCATGATGCATGACTTCTTCCTTTCCCATTCAAATCCCCAAAATCCACGAAGTCTCCCAAGTTTGCCTCCAAAGGAGATCAACGGCTGCAAGCCTCCTCTAATTTGACGGTTTGGATTCTCTCAGGATTTTAGTGCTTGGGGGTTCAAGATGCAACGATCCCTAAAAAAAAAACCATGTCATGCAAATCTCCAAATTTTGGTATGGGGATCCGTGTAGGAGATCAATGGCCCTTGATAGTGTGGATCCAATGGTCCATAGGATTTTAGAACTTTCCCTGAGCTCTGACCGCTCACCACGTGTTTACCTTGATGGAAGGTCCATATTCCTTTGAGACTTCTCTTTGACACTTCTCGTAACTTGCCATTTTGCGAGTTGTAGCATCGAATCTTGGCACCTCTCCTTCACGAACCCCCGAGAAGCGATATTTATTATCCTTCTCACGTTCTCACTACTCAAGACTTTTCAAGTCCAAGGGTTGAGCTCTCAGGCTCTTATCCCACGAATCCTAGAGACACAAGAAGTCAATGGAACGTTGATTCCCTTCTCCAGGCGACTTGTGTCCACCCGTCAATGACGTGGGCCCCACCAGAAAATTCTTCCACGTGTTCTCTCGTGCTCGGCTTTGAGCACTTCGCTACTTGGGAGGTCATAAACGATTCCTTTGAACCTCCAAACTCACGAACCCCCGATATGCTATGTACCAGGACGCAAAATCCCACGGCTATCCTTCCTCTTTGATCAACGGCTTGGATCATATCGCAATCTCGCGACTCAGGACTTCGTGACTCCAAGAGTCGAGTCTTCCACCTTCAAACTTACGAATCCTTGATATGCAAAATGGACAAATCTTTGCCACCTGTCCTCTTTGATTAATGGCCCAAATCACATCACGATCTCACGACTCAGGACTTAGTGACTCCAAGAGTCAGGTCTTCCACCTTCAAATTACGAATCCCCAATATGCGAAATAGACAAGTCTCTGCCACCTGTCCTCCAACATGGATGGTCCTGATGTCTTCGAGACTTTTGGGATGTAGTCGAGTTCACTCTTTCTCCTAAGTAAAGGATTATATCAATGGCTATCCCTAGGATCTATGGTCCAAGATCCTCTCGCGACTTCACCATTCACGAGGTCAAGAGACTTCCTCTTCTGACTCCCGATGTCCAAATTCACAATAGGGAGGATCTCACGACATGTGTCCTTCTACAGACGGGTGACTCAGATCTATTTCACCTTGTCATGATTTATGAAATTGAGTACTCAGACTCTCATCCTTCGAATCCCCGATCTCTTGAATGCCGATATCCCAACACAATCTCCTTCTCGGAACTCTCACTCTGCTACTCTTTGCATGAGGTTTAAACCTCATGTAATTCTCGAC
>JASDQU011311403.1:7133-18773 GCA_032191745.1 Picea mariana
ATTCATTACAAGTTCTTTTGTTGCCTTCTTTGTTGGTATGGCCTCTACACACCTAGTGAAATAGTCTATAGCAATCAGGACCCATCGGTATCCATTACTAGAATTTTCTTTAAACTCACAAATAAAGTCCAAACCCCACTGTTAAAAAGGTGCCTCAACTATAACTCGTTTCAAAGGTAAAGTGAGCAATCGTTGTTTCCCTGAGAAAAATTGGCATGGTTGACAAGACCTAATATAACAATGAGTGTCAGTGAACAATGTAGGCCAATAGTAACCTGCCCTTAAGAGTTTATGTGCAGTAGTACAGGCTATTAGGGCATGATAAATACTTCAAGTAATAAATCTCAAAGCTCTTCTTTTATGATCAACCAAGTGGTTATGGCATGATAAATACTTCAAGTAATAAATCATACCCAAATACCACTCATCATTTTCTAATTCACTCAAGACATTCACCTGATCATTTTCACCTAATCCTAGGGCTTTCTCATTTCCTTCAGTCAACATCTTAGTTAAACCTTGCCCCTTTATGATTTTAGTTGGTTCAATGTCAAGGTCATACACTTGAATCTTTGATACCCATTTTCCCCTAGTTCCAAGACAATCTTCTTGGGTCAATACATCTTTAACATCTAGGTATGGGACATATGCTATGATTTTGTTGTACCCAACATAACTCCTAAAATGTTTCAATGATTGCACTAAGGCATAAGCTTGTTTCTCAATAATGGTGTACTTTAGTTCAACATCCAGACGGGTCTTACTCATGAAAGCAATAGGTTGCTCATTAGTATCCTTAATATTTTCCAAAAACACACCAACAATAGTATCTTCAGATGCAAATAAGAAAATGATAAATTCTCGAGAATAACCAAGGCTAACAAGGACCGATGCCATTGTGATGGCTTCTTTAATGGCTTTGAAAGATTTCTTACTACAATCATCCCATTTGAATAAAGCATCTTTCTTCAACAAAACATTCATTGATTTAACAATTTCGACAAAATTTGGAATGAATCTTCTTCTAAAGTTAATCTTACCGAAGAATGATTGTAAAGACTTTTTGTTATCTGAGAAAGGGATTTTTCTTATGAATTCAACTTTTGCTCAATTAATACCGATACCATATTTATAAACAATGTGACCCAACAATTTTCCTTGATCTACACCAAATGTTGACTTCCTAGGATTGAGTGAGATTCCATACTTTCTACACCACTCAAACACTTTCCTCAAATGATGGACATGTGCATTTCTTTCCTTGGACACAACAGTTAAGTCATCTTGGTAAATCTCAATTATCTTTCCAACCAAGTCCTTGAAAGCAAAGTCCATTGCCCTCTGAAAGGTTAACCCAACATTTAAAAGATCGAAGGGCATTCTCAAATACTTGTAGGTTCCCCATCGGGTGGTAAAAGTTGGTTTAAGTTGTTCTTTTTTAACCAAAACTTGGTTATATCCTGAGAAACCATCCAACATAGATAGCATTCCAGGCCCAATAACTCTTTGCAACAAATTTTCCATATTAGGGAGAGGCTAATTGTCTTTGAGGGAAAGTTGATTAAGGTTTCTAAAGTCAACACACAATCAGATGTCACCATTCTTTTTTCGAACTACAACAAGGTTGGCCACCCAAGAGGAATGCCTAATGGGGGCTATAATCTTCACTTCAAGCATCTTCTGCAATTCTTTTTGGATTAAGGGAGCTAACTTGGGATTATGTTTCATAGCTTTTGTCTAAAAGGTTACACCCCTTCTTTTAGAGGAATGGTGTGTTGGATAATGTCTCTATAAGCCTTCAAATCATCATATGACCAAGCAAAGACATCCTTATACTCATGAATGAGACTCTCGATATCTCTTCTTTCATCAGTAGTGTTCTTTCCTATCTTGATCATCCTAGGGCTGGATGTTGAACCATATTAATCTCAATGGCCTCTTCAGATTGATCAACAACATGTTTCCCTTTGTACATATCATGTCTATCAAAGATTCATTCTAGGGAACTACTCCTTTCGAGATTGAATTGTTTGGCAAGTCTTCAATTTCCAATTCTTGACTTTCAGTTTGCCAATTTACTTGGTTTTTTGAGAATTCCTTCAAACTATGCAAAAAACAAAGAAATTGGGCATCATCATTAAAAACTTGCTAATGTTCAAGATTATCTAGGATAGATGGTCTAAAAATCAATGTTACCAACATCGCGATGTTGGTGATATTATCGGCAAAATCAGGGTCGACGATATTTTCATTCTTACAACATTGTTTTTCGTTCTTACGACATTTTTCGATATTTTCCCCAATGTTGCCGATATTTTTGTTTTCGGACCCTTGGCGATATTTTGTCGATGTTTGCAACACTGCTAAAAATTACTTCCATTCTACACTCACCATGGACCATCTCCATGCATGGTTGTAAAGTGGACACTACTACTGCCAATGCATCAGCAACAACATTGCAAATGCATCTCTTGGAATTGCTTCAATTGCAAATGCATCAAAGAGTTCCATGGTGTCTAATACCGTGTTTATATATCTTCTTAATCTCTCATTCTTAGCAAGAAACACCTTTTTTATTTGTGAGACAATAAGATCATAATCCCCAATCACCTTTAGGCACTTAATCTTCATATCTAGGGCCAAATCTAATCTCGAGCTCGGGCTCAAGACTTCATATTTGGCAATATTATTAGTACAATCAAACTCAAGCCTATAAGAAAAGAGTGTGGAAACAGTTGTAGGAGACACAAAGAGTATCCTAGCACAAGCTCCTCCCCTAGAATGGGCACCATCAAAATACGTAGTCCAAATACTATCATGGCCCTCTCTCTCTTTTGGCACTACTGAATTTGCAAAAACACACAAGTTGCCAAATTCTTCATCTATGCACATTAACTCATCCATAAGGTCTTTAGGATCTTCTACTTGGTATCTCACAGTGGGTTGTCTATAAAGAGTGACAAAGGTTCCTTCACAAGTTGGGATGGTTGCATAAGATAGATCCATTTGAATGCTACCCCCCAAAGTTGCAGCCCATTTTCTAAACAATAGCATTCCCCAAGCATCAGGGACATCTATGACTACAGCATCCATTAAGAAAGAGATATCTAGATATGCAACTAGACAAACCTTCAAATCCTTAATTAGACCACAAGCTTTGATTGCTCTTGAGTCAATACCGCATACATTCTTATATGATCTTGTGGTTTTCAAGCCCAATTGATCCATGACCTTTAAAGACATCGCATTGGTGGAAGCCCTAGAATCTAACATACAATTATGAAGAAGGAGGTTATCCACTGCCAAGGTGATAAAGAAAGGTGCATGCCCTCCATTTTTTCTTATTATATTCATGGTTTGCAATACCACATGAGGGTCCTCAGGTTCATCTTCAAAACTTAAGAACTTTCTTACCTTATCCATTTGTGAGGGGATCTTGATTAATTCAGTGAGAGAAACAAGAATAATGACCTTAGCCAAGACATTCGTCACATCAATATTCAATTGCACAACATCATTCTTATGTGATGTTGATGGAGGAGTAGGATTGGTATCCATGGTTAAGAGTATCTAGTCCATTTCCTTGCAGGTGGTCCACAGTTATCGAGTTGTGAAGCTTCAAGTGCCTTGTTTCTTCTAGTCTATTGCAAGTACTTTTCTTTCCTGAGCTTATTCTTATACTCTTCATCCATGGCATTCAACATCTCCAACCTAGCTATCCTAGCAGCATCAAAACTCTTTTGCTTAATTTGTTCCATTTGCTCACTAGTGATAGTATATGTTTTCTAAGGTATGGCATAGATAGGATCCAAATCTTCAATAAAATTCATGTGCTCAAAACTACCTATATCTTCATCTTCCTCATAATATCGTTTTTGAGAGTAATCCCATTCCTTATGTGACTCATTACAAGGAAAACACCAAGGGATTCATCTTGGTTAACCATATCAAAAAGGACAAGGGTATTAGGGACTCTTTGCTCAGGAGGAGGTCTACAAGGGTATTAGGGACTCTTTGATCAAGAGGTCTATTTCTATTCCAATTTCCACCCCTAATTTCCTCTAGGTTGACAATTGTTATTGTATTGAGGTCTAGGAGGAAAATTTTGTTGTTGGGCCCTTTACCTTTCCAAAATAGTTATCTTATTCGGGAGAACAACTTGGGTTCGCAAGATCTCAATTGTTCCTTGGTCAAACTTTTGAGTGAGCAGGATTGGCATTATTCATAACCCTAGGCTGAGCCTCGGCCTTAGCACAAGGTGCACTTAAGGGTTCTACCTTGGAAGCCAACATGTTTTCTTCAATTTTACCATCCCACTCTTGAGCTTCCTCAAGGGTCTTTGGAAACTTGTCTCTTAGCATGAAACCAAATTGCCCATCAAAAGCATTGGTATATTGCAAGAGGATAGCACCATCTCTTGGTTTAAGATCATCAGGAATCCGTTTTATCAAGTTGCTAAACCTCTCATCAAATTCCCTTACAGACTCATTATCTTTCTTTTTAATCTCATGGAGTTGGGTTAGCATAAGTCTACCATCCTTTTTTATTACCCATCTTTTCATAAAGGCATCATGGAAGGCTTGCCAAGACTTAATGCTTTTGTCAAGCAAACTATTATACCATGTCCCTGCATTTTCTTCCAAAGATATAGAAAAAAGTTTCATAACCACATCCTCGTGTTCATTTGGGATAGAACAATGACCAAAAATATTGTAAAACAAGGACAAGTGCTCTTCAACTGTAAAGACATTGTTGCCAGAGAATTTAGGTAACCACTTATGAAATCTATCAAGTAAATTATGAGGGTGACCTTTAATTCTGGATAAGGCCTTGTAGGCATTTGTAACCCATGGTTGCGAAGCCATTGGAGTTACCCTTGGAGGATTAGTGAAAAGAGTTCTTAACACAAGAGAATTCGGTTGGACTTTTCTCTTATAGACCTTTATAAGATCAGTGTATCTACAGAAAGGTCTTTGGTTGGAACTTCCAACTCTTGGGTTCTCTTGTTGTGGAGTTGTCGGATGAGCACACTTAGGTTAGGCTTTGGTGTATACTCACCAATAAGGTTGAAGCATAGACTTCGGATATCCAAGGAAAAAGACTCAATTCTCCTAGGCAACGGTGCCAAAATGTTATCACACAATCTTGCACCCTAGTGCAAAGCCTTCACAAGGTACAAAGATGAGTGGAACATGGAAGTGTTGCCACTGTCACCTAGACAACAACTTCCCTCGTTTTAGTGAAAGACAAGTTCAACAAGGGAGGCTTCCCTAGTAGCACCTAGGGTTCTTAAGGCAAGATGAGATCAAGTGTAAGGTCACCTGTGTAGCTATACCCAATTTACTACTGGTTAAATATAATAGACAAGTACGGATTAGGTGGTTACTCAAGGTAAAATCAAGATTTGAGTTTTATTCACTTTAAGGTTGTTTAGAGGGTTTATCAAGTTACTATCTAATGCAAGATTATCCCCAAACAGTGCAAATCTGAAAATTACTAATGGCTGTTGTAAAACTTGCAGTAAAGATGAAAAATTACAGCAGTAAACAAGTTACAACAGTAGGGTATTTTAGACCTTTGAATAGGTTATAAACAAGTAAAAATTAGGGCTAAAACAATGGATAGATCTAGGGTTTATACAACTAGTAAAATCTGAAAATTAAAAGACATATAACAGGCAATTAAAATAAGACATCTAGCCCTAATTATGCAGCAATATAAATCAGCAAGGCTATTTTTTACTATAAAATGATTTTTAGGTTAAACATATGCACAAAATCAAGATGTCTAGGGTTTATGATGGCTGGAAAATGTATACAAGCTGTTATAAAACCCTAACTATCACCCTAGTTCTATCTACACTTTCTCAAGGGAGTCTTTAGTTGACCCCATATGCCTAAAGAAATTAGTAGGCACTAGTCTTCTCCCATCTAGTCAATCCTAAATCCTAAATTTTAAACTTTATTTCTGTTTTAGGGTAAATTTAGGGTTTTATAACAGCTTGTATACAATTGCCAGTCATCATAAAACCCTAGACACCTTGATTTCTGTGTGGTGGTTTTAAGTGTTTTCTCCTCCTGGTGGCAAGAAAGTCTATTCATCTCTTGGCAARAGATCTAACCTATATGGTAGATCAATGATCCTGAATTTTCTCTGAGCATAACTACAAGTGGCTTTACATCTTTTGCGTGTGACATGGACTTCTACAGAGGTAAGACTCCAAGGTAAACTACCTATTCTATTTACCATTATCAGATCTGAATATTGTTCTTAGTTTTGATCTGTATAGATCTATATCAGCATAGAATGTTATAGGTTGCTTATTAAGATCTGAATATTGTTATAGGTTGCTTATTCAGATCTGAATATTGTTTTGAGTTTYTTGAWTTGTTTAGATCTATATCAGMATTATAGTTTAGACCTAGATACTGATCTACATCYTCTTCAATTTAGATCAGAAAGAATGTTTTGTTGATTAATCTARATCTACTTCTGATCTTTGGATCTCAGTTAAATAMAACTCTGCTAGCCTAGATCTGAGTGGTTATACACACTCAGAAATTATTGTTTCTCTGTTCAGTTTTAAGCAGTGTTGGTTTTGTTTACTGTTCTGAAGATGAGACTTAGTTGTCATTCTAACTGAAAAATTAAAAAGACTCTACTGTTCTGCATTACTTCTCTATTTCTAACAATATGTTTAACCTAAAAATCATTCTATTGCAAAAAATAGCCTTGCTGATTTATATTGATGCATAATTAGGTCTAGACATCTTGTTTAATTGGCTGTGTTACATATCTTTTAATTTTCAGATTTTACAAGTTGTATAAACCCTAGATCTATCCAATGTTTTAGCCCTGTTTTTTACTTGTTTATAACCTGTTTAACAGGCTGAAATACACTGTTGTTGTAACTTGTTTCATGTTGTAATTTCTTGTCTTTATTGCAAGTTTTACAACAGCCATTAGTAATTTTCAGGTTTGCATTGTTAGGGGATAATTTTGCATTAGATAATAACTTAACAAACCCTCTAAAACAACCCTAAAGTGAACAAAACTCAAATCTGGAATTTATTTTGAGTAAGCACCTAATCTATAAATTGTCTATCATATTGATGGTAAATTGGATAGTGACATAGGTGACCTTAGACTTGATCTTATCTTGCATTAGGAACCCTAGGTGCTACTAAGGAAGCCTCCCTCGTGTTGGATTTTACCTTCAATAAAACGAGGCATTGAGTCTTACAACCATTTGTCTTGTTCAGATCCATTTTGGATCAGCAATGAGGATTTGTGTCTATGGTTATGATATAGGAAGGATCCATAAAGGATTCCTGCAAGTGCCACAAGGTGAGTTTCCCATTCCCAGCTCTCTTCTCTCCTATTTTTATTTTCTTTCTCATTTAATTGATTTTCTCTTTATTTTCCTTAAAAAAAAATTAACTTGCATTGTCATTTTCTTTTAATTAACCTTCATTAATTGTCGAATTGCACTTAGGCATTGAGTCTTACAWCCATTTGTCTTGTTCAGATCCATTTCGGAACAGCAATGAGGACTTSTGTCTATGGTTGTGATATAGGAAAGATCCATAAAGGACTCTTTMAAGTACCGCAAGGTGAGTTTGTGAGCACCACAAGGAGAATCAACAAACTGGTTGACTCATAGATCAAGCTTGCAATTCGACAAGGTGTGGTCCACTTGCAGACTCAAATAGATTATCCCCAATGTTGATCAAGGCCCCCCCACATAAGCTTATAAATAGGTATGTGCAAACCAGCATTCATTCCCACCTTTAAGAGCAATGGCCCTTCACTGCTYGTTATTATAGTTATGGAAATTGTGTGTTGATCTCCTGCAAAGTGTACCACTTCAATTGGTGTGGATATTGGMGGTAAACAAAATCCACACTTCTCCATCTAACTCTTTTCTCCTCCCCTATTGGTATAGTTACATACTGACAGCTTGCCAAATTATAATTCAAAGGTCGAGATGTTTACCAAGTCTTTCTCAAAATACCAGTTCTTTTAAAGTAATTCCTTCCAGCCTAAGGTTATCTCCATCATCTTCCCTCCAACTCAGTTTTTGATCTTCGTCGCCCTAGCATCCACCAACAAACAAGGCATTTCAATCCGTGCGAAGTTGATTATGAGAGCAGTGCAAAACTATTAAAGCTGAGTTTGGCTCCTAATGCATTATAAGAGTATTCGAAAAATACTCTTATTGCTGCCTGCAATATCAGAATTAATGGCTCTTCTGTCTCGAAGAGCACTTGAGCTCGTGGTAGAAAGCCATGCCTTTCATTGGATGGAAGGGGGATGACCTTGGTCTGCCGTTACTTTGCTGGTCAAGTCTGCAGCGGGCAATCTCCCATTCTTTCAACAAAATACAATCGCCTTATGATAGCCCTGATTCAAAACTAAAAGTGCAATTAAGGGGACCATGGGAACTTTGCCTAATGTTCGTTCCAGCCAGAAATTCAAGGGTAAGGGGAAGCTAGCTGCAAGGCAGGCTAGCTAGCTTCGTAACAAAGTTGTTGGGGGCAATGGTTTTGTATACATAAATGTTTACGGTCGATTTGCTGTATGAGGAATTTTCAGAAAAAAAATGCTCTACGAGCCTGATACAGCTCTCCAGACGAACAAAATAGTAACGTTTAAAATCAACCAAATTTTGTAGTAACAGAAATTATGAGAACAACAAACAGTAAAGGCGGAGAATGCATACTCTTGACGAGCATCGGAATTGAGAATGGGTCGCTTCATAGTTTCAATCCGCCATCCGGCAATGCGCAAGCCGTGGCGCCCATCTTCCAAGAGCTTGCCCCCTGCACTTTGTAAGATAGACAAATACTGCTTTCTCTCCTCCTCGCTCTCCTCAGATTTAAGTCCTGGGGGCTTCGTTCTCTTCAATTGTTGGATTGAGACTGCCTGCTTATTATCCCCACCGGACTCCATTACCGAAGCTTCTGCAATGAATTAATCAATCTCTGGTGAAACCAACACGGTTGTGATGCCCTTTCTCCCGCAATAATGGAAAACTGACGCTCTATAGGATCTCTGGAATTAGTACACGCCAAGCCTAAACATCACATTCCAAATTCCAGTTTCACGTATATGTGACCATCGCGCTACTTCGTCTTAAAGGTAAGACGGCGTAGTAATTAAAGTTTTCTCTACGAAGGTTCTATACCTTTCAAAAGTGGGATAGGTTTAGCCACTTTCCAAATAAACATTGTGGGGGTCATTATCATGGTTAGGTGGTAATGGACAAAATTCCTAGTTTTAAGTATGGTTATCATGATTTTGGAGGTGGTAATGGAAAATTTTCATAGTTTTAAGTATGGTTATCATGATTTAATGGTTTAGTTAAAATTATGGTTATCATGATTTTGGAGGTGGTAATGGAAAAATTTCATAGTTTTAAGTATGGTTATCATGATTTAATGGTTTAGTCAAAATTTTGAAATAAATATTTTTAAGGTTACGGTCGCTCAATAATTTGACTGGTAAAGTTTATGGAGGTATATATACCCACCCCCTCTAGATTTGAACTTATGACCTCTTAGGAGGAAACACATGTTTTTAACCATTAGACCCACTCAAGTTGTTCTTAATATATGAATGATAACAAATATATAGAGAGAGAATTTAATAATAAAACATAAAAGTATAGAAGGTGGTATGAGTGATTAACTTATTGGCTAGGTCAATTTGCCTTATATGTATAGTGTCTCAATTTACACTCAATAAATAAATAATGCAGGTACCCCACAACTAGGGGTGTATTGCACCTCCAAATCCAAATAATGAAGGAAGATTTCTATAATAAACAAAAAAAAAAAAAAATGGTTGGCTTGTATTGATAAAATGATAGATATACATATAAGAGGTGTTTGCATCCATAGAGAGGAAAAAGTTATAAGAAAGCCATAACTAAATACTTATGTCACTAAATAAGTCCTACTAAAGTAACATTTTTACAAATAGAACACTATTACAAAATCGCGAGCTTGTACTTAAAATGGCTTATGTACTTAAAACCTAATACCTAAAATGAATGTTTTGATTAGGTACACTACAGTCAACATTTCTTCTAACCATGATTCTAAGTCAAAGAACATATTACTTGTTGAAATTTTCATGATGCTTGGACAATGTTACATCTACAGTTTGGTGATAGTCAAGTGTATAGGTTAGATACAATGGCTACCATATGGGGTGAGGTTCTCACCCATCACCCTTTCATGGCATGCAACTTGAGGGCTCATTGAGTAATGATTGGGAGCCCGTAGGTCAAACATCTACTTGGAAAAACTAATAAAGATAGGAGGAAATAGTGAGTAGGTTCTTCCCACAACAGTAAGATGTGGCATGACAAAGATAGAGGAAAGCCTAAAGTTGGTTATCATCTCATTATTATTCCAAAAGGAAGTAGAATTCTTAAGTAACCACACTTAGATTTGCATATCCTTTGAGTGCATGGCCTTCTGAACAAGTTTTGCATTGGTGGTTTTTTTGAAATGGGCCACAAAGTATGAGATCGATCTCAAACAATGTGAAAGGATTTTTGTAGCAATTATTGAATCCAAGGAGGAAAGGGGCGAGAGCTTTGAAGGAGGACCTTATTTCTTAAATTGAGCAAGTTAGATGCGACATTGTGTTGTAATCAGAAGCACGCAGCGGAAAATCACAATAGAAAACCACACAATTTAAGAGAGCTTACACACAAGAATCGACAACACATAACTCAGTGTTTATTCATTCAATTAAATACATCACTTATTGGTTTTATGTATCGATAAAACCATCAAGGTCTTTGGATTCTACATAGACTCACTCTACATGTTAATCTATGACATACCATAGGCCCTAATCACATCAGGGCTTTAGATATCTAAGCTAGAGTCCAAGGATTTTCATTTCATTAAGTAGCTCAAACAATTACATAATTCGAATAATATAGGCTAATTATTGCACTTGACCTTTTAGGTACAATCCATGACTTGAAGTTTGAATATTCAAAACCAAATTAGAAAAATATGCAGTGAGGAATACTCTAAACTGCTCTTATCACGCTTTGTGTTTAAATATACTGAACCACTTAAACTTAATATCGATTTATGAAATTTCGAGGAAGATTTCCTCTGCATCCTATAAAAATTCCAAACTATGATTCCAAATATTGGTTGTGTGTAAGGCAAAATATTGAACCCATGTTTCTACAAAATTCAATGCACTATATCTAAACTAGGCATTGAACTTAAACTCAATAATTTTTACAAAAATTTGTGAGAATATGTAGGAATGTGTTTTCTACAACATATACAAATTTTAGACCTTAATTCCAAAGTATGCAAGCATGTTGATCAAAATACTAGGCCTCTATCAGCGTAGAAATAAAATCTAGAAATTACTAGCATTGGTTCAGGACGTCTTCATCACATCAAATCTCAATAATTTTTTTCTGCAAATTTGTGAGCACGTAGTAAAATGTGTCCTTGCCATCCCATCAAAATTTAAGACCTTGATTCCAAAATATGAGTGCATGTTGGTCAAAATACTAAGCCACTATCTACACAAAAATTGAATTTTGAAAAATCATTGCGAGTTGGTCTTTGACTTGGGAACGGGGTCTAAACTCAC
>JASDQU011311404.1:0-20283 GCA_032191745.1 Picea mariana
AATAAATAGGTTAAGGTTAAAAACATGTCTATGATTTGTTTTCCATAAATTTAAGGAGACTTAGAGGATACAAGAAAATTAATATACTATAAGGAGGTGATCAACCCTAATTTAAAAGAATAAAATTATCTCTTAGTTTTGACTAGCATAAAGAACAAAATCAACATTACCAAAATAAAAACAAACCCTCATGAGCTACATAGTAAAATTGTGTATTGGACAATTCAAAAAATACCACGGAACACAAGAATCTCTCATCTTTGTGACACTAAGAGGTTTGAAGATGAAATTTTTTTTTTCTTAAAATGTCCCACATATACCCAAATTAGATTGCAATTTCAAAATATGTGTCACAATATTGACCTTCCTCTCATTCTAAATCATCAAAACTATGTTGATCTTGGAACACTTCTCTTAATGATTTTTTTGGCAGAGAAATAAAAATCTAAAGAAAATCAAGTAATCCCTTACCTTTCTTAAGGTTCTATAGACCAAATCTGATCTCGTTAGACATTAACCACCACCACCACCACCACTACCATTATCAAAATATTTGCAATTCCAATTGCAAATTTCATTAAAATATTGTATTAATGGAAAACAAGAAATTTATAAAATTTATAAATCAAAGGTATTAAACTTCTTAAAGGTTAAACTATTTTTCTTCTTCATCATCATATTTGCAATTGAAGTGATGAATTTCAATAGAATATTGTATTTGTGGAAAATGAGAAATTTTAAAAATTTATAAATCCAAGGTACTAAGTAATTGCTTACTTTCTTAGTCTAATAAACCAAATTCAAGTGATGAATTTTAATAGAATATTATATTTGTGGAAAATAAGAAATTTTAAAAATTTATAAATCCAAGGTACTCAATAAGAAAGGTAATTGCTTACCTTCTTAAAGTCTAATAGACCGAATTCGATCTCGAGCAAAGGGTTTTCTTTTTTGACATTGTAAGCTATTTTTATATGTGAATAAAAAGGTTATTGTTAGCTATTGTGTTTATACTCTTACAAAATTATGATTGGTTGTGGACTATTCTCCCTTTTCTTAGTTCTATTGATGCTTATGGGTATGAGAATTATAAACTGTGGACTATTATCTCATTAATAATGTTTATTCTCATTTATCTTTTGTTGGTTAAGAATTGACATCAAGCAAGGAGTCTCTCAACAAGTTGTAGATTATTTTTTTGTTAAGCAGAGCCTCTAATTTTACATATGTCTTACTTGGTGGATGATTATCCCTATTGTTGTCTCTCTAATCTTATTTCATTTTAGTGTGTTGGTTGTATGGTAATGAAATGTTCTTAGTACTCGATTTGTTTCACTTTAAGACGGAGGATTCGATTTAAGTTTAGTTTTTTTTTTAACAGTGATAAACTATTCTCTGGTAAACTATTCTCCCTAATATCAGTTGCATTTCTAGTTCTTGTGACCAATCTTACTTAAGATTTAATTAGATCCATTTTATATTTTATATTGTGTTCATGCATTATATATTAGTTACATTTCATTTAAACTTCTAAAAACTCAAATAAACCTATGCATTTGCCTAGTATCATTTACCTATATCAATAGATTATATAATCGAAACATTATTATTATTAATACAACCATTTAATTTGTCATTTAAGTTGGCCTCTCCACTTATTACAAGGCAAAGTATCGAGAGGACCACATTCATCTTAAATCTCTCTCCTCATTCGAATCTCTTCCTTGGTGTTTTGTCTTTATATTGTGAGATGCATTCTTGGCCTATTTTATTTTAATTTATGTATTGTATAAAGAGAGACTTTAAAACATGGAATACACTCAAAGACATAAATTTAATTTATTCTAATTAATTTTGATAATATTTACAAAATTGAGTTAATATACCCTCTTGCTTCTTGTAGTTCTCTTAGTCCAAGAAACACTTCACCATCTTTGATTCATGAGAGTGAAAGGCATAATTGATGATCCCTGCATTTTCTTCGATAATATTTATAATATATAAAAGCTAATATATAAAAGGTGAAAATTGTAAGTTCTCTTCGATAATATTTATATCCAACTCACATAATGAGACAATTGAAAAAACGTAACATGTATCATTTCAATTTGGCATTCAAACGTAATCTGTATCATTTCAATTTGGCATTCAGCAATATAAATAGAAATGTAATATTTTCAAATACAAATAAAAAATGAAAAATTTTCAAATACAAATAAAAAATGTAATATTTTCAAATATAAATAAAAAAATTGTAAGATGTAAATTTTTTCTATAAAGCAAGAGTGATATAAGATGTTTTTTTTTTTACAATAACGGCTATTTTGAATTAATGGCCGGCAAACTAGCTGTTGGGTGCTTTACAACTTAACGAAACCATTAAAACTACAAGCCAAGAATTCAACGTAAAGGTCTTAATGATCAGGGTCTGGAAGCTGCAGCTTCAAGAGCGGGATTAGTTGTTTTTCCCCTCCTCGTTTTCTTTGTCCTGCGTTGAATTATTTTTGGCACATTCTTCAACTAGCTTATCAATTTTGGTTTCGAGCTTGCTAAGACGCTTTCCAAAATCACCATGCACAATAGATACATCCTTGAATTGGGCATCCGAGTCGAATGTTAGATCCTCACGCAGGTCTTTGAGGTCCTAGAATAAATGTGTGTATCTATTTTCTCCGACGAAGTCAATATTCTACATTCTTCTTGCTTTCTCTTTGACCACACATTTAGCTTGATGAGTTCCAGTTGCATTTCTCCCAATCTTTTTTCCAGTGAAGGCCCGGATTTGGCGCTGGAGGCCATTAATATACCTTCTCAACCCTCAGATTATGCCCCTGCCTAGATAGGGTGCTTCTGCCTCTCTTGATGGCTTGAGTGTTGAAATAGCTTTCGCGCCCTAGCTTCTCTTTCGCTCTGTCCTCCGATATGACCTCCCCTACCTTCCCTGAAACGCCTCATTTGCAGAAATAGCCTCTGCACACCCAGGCATCACGGGCTTCTCTGCATTTCAGTATGGCCTCCACCTTCAGGCCTGAAAAATCCGGACATAGTGCTGACGACGATCTGGCAATAGGATTTGAAAATCGCACTTGGAGACTGGCGAACGACGGATCTGCCTACAGTTGTTTGGATGCTTTCCTGTCAAACGACCAACGTCCAATCGTGCCTTCTAGTGGGATATGAGTGCCTTTTGTTGACTATTCTTCTAGGGAATGGGAGAAAATGTTCCAACCTCATTCATTAACAGCTTGGCCTTGTCCATTTTCGCTCCTCTATTTGCTTCGAAGTCAGCTTGATTATTTAGCCCTCGCAAAATGTGGTAGAAATTGATCTTTTGGAATTTCCGCAACAATAGGAATAATTTCCTGAGAAATTGACTAAGTTTGAGGTTGTTTGGCCTTCTTCTCATCTTCATGGCTTGAATGATTACTATGGAGTTTCTGAAGACCACCAGATTCTGGATTCTTTTGGAGGCGTCTAGTCTCAAGCCTNTGTTGGTTTCAATGCCTAGCCCCCATGAGTAGGTGACCTCTAGCGTGTCTGAAGGGTCGAGGAGGATCCCTCCTCCACCAGCCGCTCTAGGTTCCCTTTCGATGCTCCATCGAAGGTCAAACTGTGCATTCCGAGCCCAGACTTCCACTTGATGAAGTCTTATTCTCCCATCCCGACTTTCCAGCTTGCTTTCAAGGCTGAGTTGGTGGCTAAATAGAGATGGAGATTTGGGACAAGCTCTTTTAGCCACTATTCTTCTTCCGTAGCAAGGGTGTCTGTGTTCCGAAGCTTGGTCTAGGCTTCTAGAGCCTCACTCGGCAGTGCTTTGATTTTCAATGCAACTTGGAGAGAATTGCAGCTTTTCTCATTGAAGATCTTGTTGTTCCTTTCCAACCAAAATTTCCACATGACAAACTTGGGAAACCACATCCATCTTTCTTTGAGAATATCCTTTTTTCTCAAGGAGAAAGGGGAGCATATCGCCCAAGTGCTCAGCAGATACGAGGTCGAGGAGGCCAATAGTAATTTGTCAAGACCCAACGTTACTATGTTTTCCCAAACCTCTTTTGCAAAGGGGAAATTTAGTAGCAGGTGGTCAATAGTTTCCCCTTCAGAAGTGCAGAGAGGGCATCTTGAGAGACCATGCCAGCCTCTTCGTCTTAAGTTTTCGCTAGTCAGGATGCTTTCCTGTGCCGTTGTCCAGATGAACATGTCGATTTTGGGGATTGACTTGTGAAACCAGATAGTCCTCCAGGGTGTTGGGTCTGGTGGAACATGGGGGATAGCTTGAATAACTTTGTAACCTGCAGTTGTGAAGTAATTTCCAGTGGTTGTGTCCCATCCTCTTCGACTGAGGCTCTCACGGGGGCTTTCCCTTGCAGCATCTCCAATAGGGTTTTGACTTCGACTTCATGCATTTCTAGGTAGTTCCCCAGGTCCCATTCTTTCCAGATTCCTGCCTCGTTTTATTCCCATTTAGAAATATCCCAGAGCGTGTGAAGGTTGGAGGAGTGGAGCCATTCTTTGATATTGGCCAATCCTCCATAGAGGTCTAGCGGTGACTCCCCTAGGATCGAATCCTTCTATATCCTTATGCATTTTCCATTTCCAGGGATTCAGGTGAGATTGGAATTGAAGTGGTTTAAGGATTTGTGGCAGAGGGTAAGGATTGGTGAACCTTTCAGGACCTTTGGTTAACGTTCCAGGAATCTGATGCGTTTCCCCAGAAAGTATATTTTCCAAAGGAATTCCTTCCTGCCGGACGATTTTCTGGAGACTATACTCCACAGAATTTTTTCCCCCATCGCTAGATTTTGGGTAGCGGCGTCTCTGATTTGGAGGCCTCCTTCTAGAATCGGTTTTTTTAATTTTTCCCAGCTTACTAGATGAAGTTTCCTCTCAGATTTCTTCCTGCCTTCCCACAAAATATTCTCAGCAGAGTGTCTATCTTTTTGAATATGGTTTTTGGTGCAAGAAGTATTGAGTTTTGGTAGATTGGGAGACTTGTCAGGACGGATTTAAGCAGGACAACTTTCTCAACTAGATTTAACCAAGTCACCCCCCAGGCTTGAATGTTAGCCTTCATTTTGTCCAGGAGTGGAGTCTAGTGGACCATCTTGGGAGTGGATTTGAATATTGGGATCTCTAGATAGTTGAAACAATCCCAAGTTGTTGAGCCTTCCATTCCTAATACCCTGGTAATTTCCAGCATCTCTCTTGGAGAGAAATTCTAGCCGTATACTTTACACTTTTGGTCATTTGTTTTGCTTCCCGAGACTTCCTTGTAGCGGTCTAGCTCCTACTTGAAGTTTCTAGATGTTAGGACATTGGCTCCACCAAGGAGGAGGGTATCGTCTGCAAACTGCGCATGGTTGATGTCTTTGACGATTGTCACAATTCTGAGGCTGGGAAGGGAGCGGATCTGCTGACGATGTTCCAGTTGGAAGCTTAAAACTGAGGCTTGGATGGCATACAGCAATGGGGACAGGGGGCGGCGTTGTCTCAGACCCCTGGAGGCTTAGAAGTATTGTGTTGATCGGTCATTTACCAAATGGGAGATCCATGGAGTGGCTATGCAGGATTTGATCCAGCTTATAATATTTTCGGCGAATCCCATATTTCTCATTACTTGGAAGAGGAAATCATGTCTTATTCTATCAAAATCATTGGCTAAGTCTAGCTTAATGATCATACCTTTTTCTTTGCACTGGCTGCTGCAATGTAATGCTTCTTGGACCAGCACTATGTTGTCTAGGATTTGGGGCCCTTTGATGAAGCCTCCTTGGTTTGCTGGAATGATGCCTGGCAGAATGACTTTGAGCCTAGTTGCTATGATCTTTGTGACTAGTTTGTAGCTAGTGTTGCAGAGGGAGATTGGTTGGAATTGAATAAAATTGCTCGCTCATTTTTCTTTCAGTATCAACACTAAAAATGTTGAGTTTGTGCTTCCCCCGAGTTTGAGGCAATTTTGGGATTTCTGAACCATTCTTAGTAGATCTTTTTTTATGATTGGCCAGCAAGCTTTGTAGAAGCGGGCTGTGAAGCCGTCAGGCCCGGGGGCCTTATCGGCTTCCATATTATCCAATGCTTCCTTGAGCTCTTGAAAGTTTATGTGCATCGTTAGCCTTTGATTGTCCTCGTCCTTCAATTGATGGGGGACTAGCAACAAAAGATAGGAGGTGGGGTCTACTAGAGCTTCATTTGGGGTTGAGTATAGATCTTTCTAGAAGTTGTGAGCATCTTGTTTTATACCTTTGAATTTGGTAACCTCTTGCCCTTGGGAGTGGATTTATTTAACCGATTTAAACTGCTTCTGAACTTCTGCATGCTTGTGGAAGTAGCTCATGTTCTTGTCTCTGACTTTGAGCAAGAGACTTCTGGACTTTGACGCCAATATTCTTCCTCCTCCCTGCATCCATGGTGGAGTTCTTTTTGGAGATTGACTTCTTGGGTTAATCACCCTTGAGAGGGAGAATCCTCTTCAAGGATTAGCTAGAAGCTCTCGAGTGCTTCTTCAATCCATTTTTTTTTGGAGGATGGAGAAGTGAGAGTTTTGGCCCACCCTTTGAGCGTTTTCTTGAGAATTTGTAGTTTTTCTTCCCAAACAAAGAACAGGGAGCCATGGATCTGGGCACTCGAGACGTTGGCAACAAGTTCTTGAAAACCCTCTTGATGGATCCATA
The DNA here is from genome assembly GCA_032191745.1 of Picea mariana. Taxonomy (NCBI): domain Eukaryota; kingdom Viridiplantae; phylum Streptophyta; class Pinopsida; order Pinales; family Pinaceae; genus Picea; species Picea mariana. The sequence goes on from JASDQU011311404.1 coordinate 6,672, forward strand.
GAGGGCTAAACTGGAAGGGGATGGGGCCAAGATTAGCATCGAAGGAGAGTTCCAGGAGGATTGGCTTGTGGTCGAAGGTGTAGTTGGGGAGGATTTTGGAGTAAGCCACTAAACCGAGAGTGAGGAAGGAGGATTGGATGAGGAACCTGTCAAGACGTGCTGCAATGTGCCCCGGGCCCAATATTTTATTTGACTAGGTTTACTTACCTCTAATTGGTTTGATATCTTCCAATTCTCAATCCATGATGAGGTCTTCCACCCATTCTCTAGCTGGGTCTCTGACCGGAGATCCCCCTTTTTTCTCTGAAGGGGCGAGTGTGATGTTGAGGTCACCCGTGATTGTTATATTCTCAGTGTTTCGTTGGTTGAGGAAGGAATTTAAGGAGTCCCAGCAGGCTCGTTTCTCGGAGAACTGTACTGGCACGTAGAGATTGAAGAGGCTAATGCGCTGGCCTGAATATTTGTGGAGGATTTTGTTTTAGATCTAGTGAGGGCTACCTTCTTCTTCCATCAGATCTAGTTTTGAGCTATCCCAAAAAGTGTTGATTCTCCTTGAGGCTCCTTTGGCACTGATTTCTTTCCCTTGGCCTTTTTCCCAAAAAAATTTACTTGCTTGGAGGAGATCGGGTTCCTCCAGTTTCGTCTCCTGGATGAGAAGGATTTCAGGCATCGTCATACGAATGATATCTTTCAGGGATTCTTCTTTTAGTTTGTTGCCTAGCCCTCTATAATTCCAAGAGACATACTTCATTATTTACTCGGTTGAGAGGTGTTGGCTCTCTTTTGAGATTGGCCTTTTTTTTTTGTTGTTGCGCATGTTTACCATTCCTTTGAGGGTTTTTTGGGACCCTTGCAGGACGTCCAAATAAGTTTTCTCTTCTCTTTATTTTTTCTTGGATTTCCTACCTCTGGTGGATTTTTCTGGTGTGATCTGGGAGCTACTTGTGTTGGATTCTTCTTCATTGGAAACTTCTTCGGATTCTGAGGCCAGGCTGATGTGTTCCTTGTCTGTGTCTTTCACTTTGGTTGAACCTTCAGGGGCTTCTAGATCGGCCATTGCTTCTCCTTTTCCTTTCTCCTTAGGGTTGATCGACTGCTCATCTTGGGCCTTGGCTCTGTGGCATGCGAGCATATTTGCTAGTTGAGCCTCTAAAGCTTCGTTGGTGGCTTGAGGGATTGGGGTTGGGCATGTATTCTTCTTCTCTTTCAGCTTTGGTTTTCTTTTGTTTTCTTGGGTTATTTCCATCCTTCTCCATACACCTTGTCTGTTGGTTGGGCCTTTGGGCAATTCCTTTGGAAGTGGCCATACTCATGGTAGCTCTTGCATTTGAATGATAATTGTTCGTAATCCATCTTTTGATAATTCTTCCATGCCCCCACCTTGAGCTTGATGGCTTCTGAAAGACTTGCTTCTAGGTCCACTTCTACGTAGATCCTCGCACAAGATTAATGGGATTTGGTATCTTCTTTGTCTATGAATTGCCTATGAACTGTCTCAGTCCATTTCCAATTAATTGTAGAGATTGGTAGTTCCAGCAGTGAATTGGCAAGTTTGGCAAATGAACCCAGACAGGGACCTCCTTTGGGGCATCGACTAAGGGGTTGAAATCGGGCATCCAGTAGTTAAGATAAATACCTTGTGTCCCCATGAAATATGGACTGCTTCTAAAGATCAGATCACGGTCTTCTGTGGAGATAAATTCAAATATGAAGAAACATCTTTCGACCAGGTAGCACATTATGCTGCTTTGAATGAGAGGTCTCTAGTTTCTTTGGATCCAATCATCTGTGGTTTTTGTTGAGGGCCAAATCCCCATAAATTGACCAACCAATCCACGCTCTACAAGGGCTAGAGCTATTTTGATGGGCTGATCTTCTCGGAGGACAATTTCAGGGATTAAATCTAGTTTTTTGATAAACTTTGGAATTGAAGGTGGGGCAAATGACTTCCCCTGTGTGGCGATTAGACTCCTAAAGGCTTCCTCTATGATAAGATGTGGGGGGGGGGAGTCAGCTCCCCGCCCCCTGACGTTCCATGGCGGCTTGCTACTCGAATGTACCCTAACGCAGTCGCTTGCTCAGCCTGCATGGAAAGAAATTTTTCAATAAAATAAGAGTGATATAAAATGTTAATAAATAATACACAAATAATTTTATAATATTTTGCACAAATTCCACAATGTATATGAGACAAATGAATCTAGATCACTATCTTAAAAATAAAAATAAAAATAAAAAAACCTTTCTTATAAACATATCCACCCTATATTGTTTTTAGTATTCCTTTTACCACTTTAAGGATGTACCAATTTATGTTGTTAAAATTTAGGTTATTAATGTAAGTTTTTAGTTGACACTAATGTAAATATTTACTTGATTGTTATGTGTTAGATCTTACTTATTAGATTTTAAGATTTCCTTCATTTAAGATTGTGGTGAGATTAAAAAACGTTAACCTATATTAATAGAATATAATATTTAATATAAAACAATAAAAGGTTAACATATTTACATTTAAGACAATATTTTATACAAAACAAAAAATAAAGTAATAATAATTTAATACATACTAGATTATATATATAATCATTAAAAAAAAAATGAATTTAAGATCATTTTTATTATAAGACAATGTTAAGAACTTTTATTAGGTTATTTTTTATTGTTTCACAATATCAAATACGAATTGCATTATACCAAGTGTTGGTGTAAATCTACAGATAGGGTTAACAAATTTGCAATTCATGTAGTTGCTTCAGGATTACTTACGAATTGCATTATACCAAGTGTTGGTGTAAATCTATAGATAGGGTTAACAAATTTACAAATCATGTAGTTGATTAAAATGTTAGAGAAAAACTAAAAGCCCTAATTTTAAATAGACAAATTCACTCTTAGATATATGTTATTCATGTAAATAAAAGTAAAATGCAACAAAATAAAGTAGCAAAAACACTATTTTTATCAAAGAATTACATAATTCATTACTCACATGAAAAGGATTTACAACATTACCTGTGGAGAAACCTTTGCAGATGTTTACCTCCTTGTGGAATCTCCTTGGAAGGCTTCTTTGAATTTCCTGAGTATGTGGTTTCTCTCTCCTTTGTTGATGATTGCAGATGAAGGTTGCTACAAGAGAAAATCCCTCAAGAAACTAGGGTTTCCTAAGCTATGGGGAAACTATGATGGTAAAACACCCACAATGGAGAGAAAGGAGAGCAAGAATGGGTGAGAGGAAAAAATTAATGAGATCATGAGATGGGGAAAACCCTCTTACTTTTAGACTCAAAATTTTGAATTTTTTCTCGATATTTTTCCTTTTTTAATTAAAATTAAAAAGGGAAAGTCATAAAAATGGGTTTTATGACTTTATTAAGTGAAGTTAAATTTAGGAAAGGGGTTCCTATAAGTCATTGACAGGACATGGTGTAAAAGTGGGTTTTATGTCATGGTACCCATATTATTGCTAGTGCATTCCAATACACCTAGCATTTTGGTCTAGGTGGTCGATTTTTAAGTGATAACAGATGTCCCCTAATGTATGAAGTTAGGAGTGCATTGTATGACCTAAATACATTAAAGTTTTCTTTTACCAATGGATGAAACAACCAAGGAGAGAGAGAAGTTCCATGGGGAACAAAAACTCTTGTATAAGAGGCCAAAGAAGACCACATGTCAATAAGAAAACCTTAAGGTGTTGAGTTACATGATCTTAATAAGGACAAGGTAGGTATACCCATACTCATCAAGATAACTTATGATAATGATTACAATGGTGAGCCCTATAGAGACGGGTTGAACGAGTGAGACAACATGAGATTTCAAATATAATATGGTGATGGAAAAAGAGGGATAAAGTAAAATATAATGAAATGAACAGTCTCATATACATATGCCTAGATCAAAGGACCAAGGATACATCATAATTTTTGTTGAGCAGGGTACATAGGAACTAGCGTCCTCACCATATGTGAGGGGAGGTGGAAACAACCTTAGAAGTCTCGTTGAATAGGAATGGATCTCCAAAGATAATAAAATGAGCTAACTTAATGGAAGCTCAAACTGAGGGCTTTAAGAATAGTGGAACGAAGCTAGTCAAATATCAAGAACTACGTCTAAGACTAGATCATGCATATATGTATGAATATCATTAGTGTAATAATGAGTTGAAGTTGAGAACATGATATTCTACAAATTCTAAGAGAAATGATGATTCTCTTATCTTGGTACAAGGTAACACATCGAAGAGGTGGATAGGTACTATTGTACATAGGACTAACCCCTAGAATGAAGGTGCTAATGTTGATAGGGGAGAGTCCACCAGTGTCAAAGAATGAAAGAGATTCCTTAGGCCTTATATTCAAAGTACAATTGTTGAAGTTATTTGGCTAGAAGAAATTGATGATGATGAAACATGAGGGGGACAACCTGAAGGTAAACCCCCTCCTGAGGTCTGATGCATATCACACATGTCCGATGAATCAGTACAATCAACTAAATCACTAAAAAATCAAGTATGTGATTCTCAAACACGTGATGATGAACCAAATTTGAGCACATGAGAAACAACCAAGTCAAAGAGCATCAACGACTCTTTTTTATTGGTTCAAGGCACCCACCAAGGATGGAGATGAGTTCAAGGTATATAATCCCTTAATCCATGCTCTTAGAATACAAGTGTTGAATTCGAAAGGAGAATTCCCACTAAAGGCAATGTGATGATGAATCCTTGAATTCAACATGAGGTAGAAAGTAAAGTGTGACAAACAGAGATTCAGACCAAAGGTGGACATAAAGGAAATGAGAGGTGGACTCAAAACTTCCGTTATTCAGAGCATATGTGCAAGGATGACCTAGAAGTGACTAACAAAATTCCACGGGGAATGGCCGATTACTGGGAACAAATATTTTCAAATACATATCAGTGAACCAATGGGACAATTGGATGTCAAAGTTGCACAAAATTTGATGTCTACAACTCAAATAGGATATGATAAACTATAACAGGACACAATGTGGAACTGAATAGACTTCATGGGACATACAGGTGACTCTTCTCACATGCTTTAAACAAGGGAAACACATAAATGTTTCCAAAGATAAACCAAGTAATATAAAATCACAAGGCCCTCCTCATACTGCCAAAGGGGGTACTAGGAGGAAAAGGTAAGATATGTAGTAGCCAAAAGGAGAATACAACATATAAACCAATGTGTCGAGAGATACATTATCCAATTATAATATCATGGGGGAAACCAAATGGGGATGTATAGGGAAAAGGAGGAGATAAATGACAAAGATAACAACCAAGAAACAATGATATTGTAGGTGAAAACTACAAATGGAAGTGATCAATGGTGGGGACATTAATGGAAATCTCCTCGAGGGAGGGTGAATGATGGCATTAAAATGAAGAATTGTGATTGTATGGATAAAGTTGAGGGCTTGTGATACATCATAATCTAACAAGAACCAACCATGAATGGTGGAATCTATATGGTATGGTTGTCAACATGATGAGAATAAATGCATGTGGCTCCACTATGGTATGTAGACTAACTAGACTCCTAATCCCTAAGGGGATTGAATTATCTATCATTGGGTAGATGATCTAAGTCACTTGTTTTAAGAAGGATCTATCATTGGGTAGATGGAAATGCACAAAATGGAGGGTCTGGTCCATCTACCCAAGTGAGGGGGGCGCTATTAGCAATTTCTAGGGAATGAAAGGAAAATACACTAAACAAAAGGGAGTTAAATTATGTTAACTACCATTGAAATCAAGGCTTGGAGGAGACCCATACCCACGAATAAAAGAGGTTATCCATGGGGGATTCCTACTCATGAGCCAACAAAGACCCAAGAAGAATGGTGCTTTATTAATTGAGGCAAATGTGAAAATTCGTAAGAAAATGAGCACACTTTAATGATTCTTGGAAAAATGGCTTCCTGGTGAAGTATCAAAGCTCAAAAGTTTTGATAAGGGATCGAAAATAGGATTCCAATGATGTATATGCTGCATCGAGTGGAATTTGGATGAGGGAAAGAACAATTAGGGGGATGTCCTAGATTTATCCCTCCCACTAAGTCAAGCATGGGGACCTGGTGGTAAGTGTGGGATCACCAATCTACTTTTGAGTTACATTGAGTAAAGTGGTTCAATATGTGGTACTTATCATCAACTATATGCAATGTGTAGACAGTGTGTTGGTGAGGTTATCAGGATAGACTATCGAGTGAATGAGAGGAGAGTCTACCCAACTTGGGCCATTGGGGCCTAGGAATAGAGTGGATAGTGATCAAGTATAAAATTGGCCTTAGGAGCCATCATGCCCCTAAGCTTGAGATCCTCACCCTCCCCCACCCCCCATAAAATGGATATGGGGGGGAATTATTAGGTATGGCTAGGTAGGTAGGATGCCCCTTGTTATGTGTATATATAGTATGTGAGGAACATGCCCCAGATGATGAACGTACACATATGCACTATGGATGAATTTTTGGAAAGGAAAAGGTGGATTTCCAATACATTGTTTACATCCGAGTCAGAGGGACTCAAGTTATAGGCTTGCAAAGAGGTGAGAATGTCACCATACCAAATATTGTCTATGGATATGGTGAACACATGCTCATCCAGGAAATCTTTTGATTCAACAACATATTGGTTGGAGGGACTAGAGTGTTGTGGTAAAAAGTAGTAAGGATGATGTGGATCATCCCAAGGGAAATATAAAGTGGTAAGGGACTATATATCCTCCTCACTAGAATGGCATATTGGAGAAGTAGAGTCTACACTACCATATGATCTGGTGGAAAATGGGAAAGTGATTCCATTATCAATTCCATGGGAACGAGAGACATGGTTTATATATGCGACATATATAGGGGTAGATTAAAGAATAGTGGATGAAAGCTCCATTTATGTTGAGACCAAAGAGGCATTAGGAACATAAGGGATTCTTTGATGTACCTCAACATAAAATGGAGGATGTTTTGACATATTCAATCCCATGGAATTTGAAAGGTAAATAATTTGCATGGAATTCTCATCGTTTTCACTTCAGGGGAGGAAATTTCAATGATGGATTTACTATTGGACTGGTAAAACTTTCTCACCTGAGGGTGAGGTCCTCTAATACTTGGGTTAAATCTTCTCGGAGAATGGAATCCAACTAGCAAATGACCTCAAGAGAATCATGAAACTAGGGTATTCTAGGATAGTAATGAGAATAATTTCCATAGGCATCACACAAAGCACATGAGTTATCTGTGTGAAAAGACTTAACATGCTTAGTTGATGAATCAGGGAGGGGGACTTGCAGAACAAGTACGGAGGGGTATTTTTATAAATCATCTACTTTGTAAACTTCTTCAAGTTCTGGGATCTTGTGAGAGTTGTAGGTAGCGTGGCTAGGGATATTTCATAAGCACATGGGGGTATGGCTATAGGTGCTTAGTTCTGGGTGGTCATGGATTATTTAGGATTATTTGTGCCCCATTTATTTTTGGTTTTCCCCCTTTTCCAGATTGTGTTGGTTGTGTTGGGGCTTACATAGGTTCTTTAGGGGCTCTAGGGTTCATTGGTATTATCTAAATATAAGTCAAGGCCAAATATAGAGTCAGTACAAAGGGAGGGAAGTAGGAGGGGGATCCAAGTACCAAACCGAGATCCCTAATACAAGGTTAGGTAAGTTCAAAGTGGCCATGATAAGGGTACTCACTAATTTCAAAGGTGGAAATAAGAAAGGGACCTAGCCAAAGGGATAATGAGGATGTGACTTCTCTACTAGTAGTGGCATTGAAGATATCAAGATTGAGGGTCTAGTCGATTGGCACAAATGTGGTCTTATTGGCCCACGAGATGATGAATTCATATAGGAATTCATTGAAATAGGGTGGGTAACTATAGAGGGAGGCTTATAATATGCACTAGGTAATGTCGAGTCTTTATAGACTCTAAGGATAATGTGAGAAAGAGAGGTAACTATTTGGCCTCCCAACGAAGACACCACATGGTTAGGATGAATTTATTCTTGGGATTCATGGTAGGTCAACTAATCTATGGTGACCAATATCATATTATGGGGCAAGATCATCTTATGAAAGACTGAAGAAAAAATGACCTTCATGGCATACGTGAAGATTTAGCCTAGAAGGATGTTATAATACAAAGGGGCATCTATAAGTTCAATGTCAGTACACACTTCTTTTCCTAACAATTGGAAAAGGTGGTTCTGATAAATCCTTTCAGACTAAGAGGTTTGACCATCATACGCATGAAGGGAGATTGTAGATGGGACAAGTGTTGGAGAGCCTAAATTCTTCCAGACTTGGGTTGACATGAAACATGTGGGCATGCCTTAATCAATAATGCTTCTATGAATGATGGAATTCTTGATGGACATTGGAATTTGAAAGGCCACTGAAGGTGGTAATTGGAAAGGTTTATCCTTGTCACTATTGAAGGTTATCATCATGTCATCTAATGGATCAAAAGTTCCCAAAGAAGCTAGTAAATCCTTCCATTGTGAAGGACACATTTGGAGGACTTCAATGGATGAAATCATTGTAGGGGATTGAGATAAGTTGTCTACTATACTATAATGTGGGCTATCCACACATGGGGATTGGGGGCATTATGCCTTAATGGAAACTTGGGTATCTTGGGAGGTAGGTTGACACTTGGGAGAGGAATCTATAAAATTCCATTATTGGACATAAGGGGATTAGAAGACTCAATAAGTTGTTCTTTAAGAGGCATACCATACTGACAAGATCAAGTTGCAAGGTTAACATCAACTAAATCTAAGTGAATAATTTGGTAATTCCCATTCATAGGGGTGGTGAAAGTGAGAGGTGGACTAGCTTCTAAGGTGGACACAAACCCTTATACTAGAAAAATATTTATCAACATAGTTGATTATGACGAGGAGTGTGGGGTAGGTTGATTATTAGAATATTTGGCAGCCTTAGAGACTTCTCACATATGACACATCTTAGGTTGCAAGGGAAATTCAAGGGTATAATGTCCATAGACACCACAAATAGAAAAAAGTTTATTAGTACAGAGGTTGAATTCTTCCCCTGCTTGGGTTGGGGATTGTCACCTTGGCATTTGGTTGTGGTGGGTTGATTTCCCCCTACATTGGTAATAGGTTTAGGGTTTTGATTCCCTTGGTTTCCCTATTTCCCATGAATTTGGTTATTATGTTTACCCTTCCCTTTGTTCTTTTTTTTTTTGGTTGTGGGGATTGGGAGAAATTCTTTGTGTACATTTTCCCTTGTGGAGGGGGTGTAGTATTACCAACAAGGGTTTGTGGTACTAATGTTAGAGGGGTTGTAGTAATTGGCAATGGGATAATAAAGGGGTAATAGGGGTTCATTGAAAACCCACCAAAAAAAGAGCTATTATAAGCAGGCCCATGTACATGTGGATGTGCATGAGCTGCAGAGTAAGAGGTATTCGTGCCTAATTGTGATAAGGAGTGAGAATGATCCCAAGGGGGATTAGGATACCCATTAGATGTTGAAGAATATACCAAAGGAGGTTGAGGATATGAATTTTTAACCCCATCATAAGGGTGAACATATTTACTAGGTTTGAGAGGAGTATGGCGTCGATAGGTGTGAGACACATATCCACTTGTCAGGAAATGAAATCAACTTCCACACTAAACCTAGAAGAAGAGAAGAAGAATTTAATCAAGAGCTTAAATGACAAAGAAATCACACAGTACACACATATTTTACCCTGGAAACCCAAACTAGGAAAACCAACATTCCTTGAGCATTCTTTATCCATGTGGATATCGGTGGCCACCCACCTATCCCAATTGGCTCAAAACAGTCTTCTAGCAATTTACTATTTTTAACAGTTCTTCGGTTCCTAAACTTTTGGGGCCATTTTGAGGGCCTAAATGAAGTTTTTTTGGGATAGAGAACCTCAATGAAATATGAAGGCTCTCATTGAGCCCCCAAAATGAATATCCTCGATGATACCTTTCCAACGAGCTATAGTGCAACCCAAACAGAGATCATATGCCAAAGTTATGCCCCCGGGAAGTTGATACACCAAACTACCCAAAACGGGATCCACAAAATTGTTGGTTTTTCATCATCCGGGTTTAGGGTTTTGGATTTTATTTATGTTAAAAATGCCTTTAAAGCCTCATTGTAATCATCTTCTTGCGAATGTCAGTAGTTTTCACATCTCTTCTTAGAGAAGAGTTGTCATTATTCTAACAGGTCTTTCACTCTGTATTTCTACAATTTTGTACATTTCGCTCATTAATAGAAATTGTGTATTACTGTGTTTATGGTTGCATCTATGATATATTTTTGTTATATTATTAGATATCTGAGATACCTCTGTACATTTATTTATTATATCTCCTCTCTCATTTCATGCCGAAAATAATACAGATCAAAGGTATTAGAGCATCCTTCTCTTGATCGTTTTTTCAATGCATGTCCTTGACAAGGTACAAGTATAGAAAGTTGGGTCTTGAGCTTGTCTCTCTTAAGGAAAATCATTATCGCATGCTAAAGAAATCGTCCATTTCAAAAGAAAATAAAAATGTCAGAGGAATTGATTCTATTAATCTGTTGCTTGAGAAAGCTCTCACATGATAGAGGGACAGAATGATGGAGAATTTTTCCCACATCCTTTAGCACATGTTGATAACAAACAGAGAGTATTCATCAAGTGATCACTTTGGAGGTGTTGTTTGTGGAGCCTTATTATCTTCTTGATTCAGAGGTCTTTGTTTTTAGCCGTGTTTATACCCCATGAAGACTTTACACCCCAGAAGAATGTACACTCCTCCACGCGGGGGAGTGCAGAGGGGGGCTACCCCCTCTGCGGGGTCCGGGGGAAAGTGGGCCCCTGGTCGGGGTTTGGGGTTGAAGCCCCCGAAGGAAAAATTTCCTAGTAAATGTATATTGTAATTTCATAGTAAATATGGACCGTTCATTATAAGGTCATAGATTTGATGGTAGAAGTTATGTTAGGTTTTTTTTTCCCTAGAAGGAAACCATCTTTTATGAGGGAAATGTATTGTGGCTATGTATCATTGCGAATATTTTATTTTTAGTGAGGGGACTGCGAGAAAAATAAGTGGAAGTTACAACGGGTGTGTTGTAGGTTGTATCCCTTTATTTGCTGGATAATAATAAAGGAAGGACCTGGCAATTTCTCTGGTGGACATAGCCCACACTGGGTGAACCACATATATATGTGTCTCTATTGTATTGTGCATCTTCTATGTTTTATTTCAACATTTATTTTATTTATCGCTTTGTGATCCTATTTTTCTAACAACTGGTATCATAGTGAAAGGTAACTCGCAGGAAAAGAGGGTTCCTAGTTTGAATGGGAGGAATGGTGGAAGATGGAAATTTTAGGGTCAAGAAATTTAACGGCCAAAACTACCAGTTATGGAAGATGCATATGGAAGATTATTTATATCATAAGGATATATTCATACCATTGAGTGGAATAGAAAAGAAGACAATGGCCATGAAGGACGAATAATGAGAGGTTCTTGAAATAAAGGCACTAGGAATGATACAGTTGAGCCTGACAACATCCATGGCTTTCAATATTTCAAAAGAAAAGAAAATGAAGGAGTTGATGGATGCATTGGATAAACTGTATGAAAAACCCTCGACATCCAATAAGGTATTTCTAATGAAGAGATTATTAAATATGAAGATGTCAGAAGGTGGGTCTGTTGCAGATCATTTAAATGAATTTAATATGGTTACTAATCAACTAAGTTCTATAAAAGTGGACTTTGATGATGACGTTAGGGATCTTCTAATCTTGTGCTCATTGCCAGAAAGATGGAATGGCTTGGTTATGTTTGTAAGTAAATTTGTCTCTGGTTCAAAAAATTTAAAATTTGATGATGTTGTTGGTGTTATCCTTAGTGAGGAAATGCGGCAAAAAAGCACAAGTGAAACATCAGGTAATGCGTTAAATATGGAGAACAGGGAAAGACAAAAGGATAAAGGAAAGGGCTCAGGGAAATGCGGGAATTCTAGGAAGGGTAGATCCAAATCCATATTTGGAAAGATAGAGTGTTGGAATTGTGGGAAGAAAGAATATCTGAAGAAAGACTGCAGAGCTCCAAAGAAACAAAGAGATGGACAACAGGAGAAAAATCAAGAAGAAAATGTAACAGGTGATGTGTTACAAGATGTTTTGATTCTTTCTGTAGATAATATTTATGAGTCTTGGGTAGTATATTCAGGGGCTTCATTTCATGCCACACCCCATAGGAAACATTTTCTAGATTATGTTCAAGGTTATTTTGTACAGGTTCATTTGGGTGATGATGCACCATGCAAAATTGTTGGAATGGGAAAGGTAGAAATAAAGCAAAGCAATGGAAACCAATCTAATTATTGTTGAAAGAGGTAAGACATGTTCCAGATCTAAGGAAAAATCTAATTTCAACATGGAAGTTGGAAATTCAAGGTTGTATATCCATATTTACAGATAAGGTGTGGAAAGTAACCAAAGGATCATTGGTTATAGAAAAAGGAGAGGTCACCAAATGATCATTGGTTATAGAAAAAGGAGAGAAGGTAGGTACATTGTATTTATGTACTGGTAATACTAACTCTTCTATCTCTTTAGCTTCTATAGGAGTGGATACAACACTATGGAACCATAGGCTTGGACACATGAGTGAGAAGGGGATGCAGATACTTCACAAAATAAATTTATTTCCAGCTCTTAAACAAATTGATTTGGATTTCTGTGAGCATTATGTTTATGGAAAAAAAAGAGATTCAGATTTCTCAGAGTCAGAAAAGAAAACAAGAGTGAAAGGTTAGAGTTTGTGCATACATATGTATGGAGACCAACTCAAATGCCATCTCTTGTTGGCTCTCATTATTATGTTACTTTTATTGATGATGCAACTAGAAAAACTTGGGTTTATTACATTCGACAAAAAAATGATGTTTTTGATACTTTTAAGAAATTGAAATCTTTGGTTGAGAATGAGACAAGAAGAATGTTGAAGTGTCTCATATCAGAAAATGGAGGTGAATATTGCAGCAAGGAGTTTGATGATTACTGTTCATACCATGGTATTGGTAGAGAGAAGACAATTCTAGGAACACCACAAGAAAATGGTGTGTCAGAAAGGATGAACAGGACAATCATGGAGCGTACAAGGAGTATGAGACTGCATGTTAGTTTTCCCTTATGGTTCTGGGTAGATGTTGTAGATAATGTTTTTTACTTAATAAACAAATGACCTTCACGCTATTTGGATGGTAGAATTCCAAAGGAGGCATGGATAGGTAAAAAGGTAAAATAATATTTTTTAAGACTTTCGGTTGTGAATCATTTGTCCATATTGATAAAGAAAATAGAACAAAGCTTGAGACAAAATCCAAGAAGTGTACCTTTATTGGATATAATGTTAATGATTTTTGTTATTGCTTATGGGATTATGAAAATAACAAAATCATTAGGAGTAGAGATTTCATATTCAATGAGGTCATGTACAAAGATCAGTTGCAGGGAAAGAAACAGGAAAAAGAAAAACCAGAATACGCAGTGCTTGATGAGATCACTGAAAAGGAAATTCCA
>JASDQU011311404.1:24722-43685 GCA_032191745.1 Picea mariana
TAGGAGTGGTAATTGGTTTACAATCTTCCATTCTGAACCTCTTTAGCATTTCTATGATATACTTAGTTTGAGAAATAAAAATTCCTTGGTTTCTTTGACGTATCTGAAGACCCAAAAAGAAGGATAGTTCTTCAATTAATGACATTTCAAATTCATTCTGCATATCCTTTACAAATTTCTGGCTTAACTTGTCATCAATACTTCCAAAAATAATATCATCAACTTAAAATTCAATTAATAAAATACTATCTTGAGTTACCTTGATGTAGAGGTTGTTGTATGCACTTCCTTTTCTGAACCCTACCTGCTATAAATATTTATCTAGTCTAGAGTACCATGCTCTAGGATCCTGTTTTAGACCATACAAGGCCTTCTTCAATTTGCACACGTAATATGCATTCTTTGACAACTGAAATCCTTTGGGTTGTTCGATGTAGACTTATTCTTCAAGTTCCCCATTCAAAAAAGTTGATTTCATGTCCATCTAATACACTTTAATATTCTTGGAGCATGCATAATATAAAAGCAATCAGATTGCTTTCATTCTGGCAACTGGGAAAATGTCTCTTCAAAGTCGATTCCTTCAACCTGTGCGTATCCTTTACATATCAATCTATCTTTGTTCCTTGTAAGTTGTAACATGTCTATCTTTATTCAATTTATTTCTAAAAACCAACTTTGTGCCAATCACATTCTTATTCTTTGGTCTTGGAACCAATTCCCAAGTGTTATTCTTCTCTATTTGATCCAATTCTTCATTCATTGTCTTATTTCATAATTCATCCTTACTGGCCTCTTCAAAACTATTTGGTTCAATCGTAGATAAGAGTGCTAGGTGCATTTGTTCTGGTGAATGAATTCTTCTTCTAGTCTCAACTCTTGCATCCTTGTTTCTGATAAACTGATCTGAAGGATGATTCTTTTGTACTCGTTTGCTAGGTGTCTTTGGAGGCACTTGCTAAACTTTCTCTTCTACTTCTATCTAATCTTCTTCATCTTCCTCTTCTACTTATTATTCATCTTTTTCTTCTTCTTCGTAAAGTTGTTCCACTAATTCATTTTCTTCTTCCTTTGATTCCCATCCACGTGTTTCATCAATTGTTACATTGATGCTTTCCACAACTTTGTTCAATCTCATATTGTAACACTTGTATGATTTCCTTGTAATTGAGTAACCAAAAAATACTCCTTTGTCCACACGAGATTCAAACTTTCCCATTCTTCCATCTTCTCTTTTGATGTAGCATTTGCTTCCAAATATTCTAAAGTTCTTTAGATTTGTTGGTCTTCCTTTCCATAGCTTGTAGGGAGTTTTGTCATTGTTTTTTCTAAGCATTACTCTTTTTTGAATGTGAATTTTTGTATGCATTGCATGTGTCCAAAAAATATCTGTCAATTTGGAATCCATTAGCATTGTTCGAGCCATTTCTTTTGTAATTAACATCAATAATGTTCCTTTGCTTCTGAACCACTCTCTGAACCAATCTATGAATCCATGCTCTTATCCACTATCATAAATTTTTCCAAACTTTCTAAGTGTTCTTACAAATCCATATCTGTCCATACTATCTAAGACTCTACTGCACAATTTTCCATAATGTTGACCCATATATTACTATACTATCATGAATTCTTCACTACTACAACTATCAAACCGTACTTTTGCCAACTGACTTCTCTGGATCTATCTACTCAAACTTTGTAAGCTACTCGAAGGATGGTTCTTTGGTCTATCACAACTATCGTATAGACTCCCCCTGTCTAATATTCATGTTACCTGGGAGTCTCTAAGCCAGATGGCTCAAAACAATTCCTACTCTGATGTGTATTCATTATCATATTCATTGGTAGATTTATCATCTCTCTGAGCTCTAACTTCTTTCTTTCTATATGTGAATTCATCTTTCACTACAATGCCTGAAAGTACAATCTCTTGAACATGTTCCTTATTTACCTGTCCTTCTTTTCTTTCAGTTATCTTCCAAACCTTTCGGTATCTGACATCTGTCTTTTTCTCTATAGAATTTTCTTCATCTTGTTTTATTACCAATCTTGCGATCTCTGGGACTTGGTCTTTGTTCACCTATTCTTCGTGTTTTCTTATCCATACTTTCTTATATCTGATNATGCTTCTACAATCACTAGCTATGTGTCCATAGTTATGACATTTTTAACATTCAATGTTACGTGGGGCCACATAGGCATTTATTGCTTAAACATTTTTATAATCCTTGCAATCTGCAACCTTATGTCCAAAATTAGTACAATAAAAACAATGACCATAAAACAAATTTGCATACCTGGGAGTGAATCATATTCTTTGTGATGTAGTTCTTATGAATTTCTGCCTTGGATGATTAAGATCATGATTGAATCTTCTTTGTGGCTTGAACATTGATGGTCTTCTTGAAGATGTATCTTTAATAGTTTTATTAAATTCTAGCTGACCATGATTCCTTCCTTTGAGTACTTTTGCATAACTCTTTCTATTTTCTTCATTATTCTTTTCTAACCTAGAGTGATTATCTTCATTCTCTATATAACTGATGTGGATGTTTATGTCTCTTCAACGTTCTTGTTGAGATTGACGATTTTACTTCTCAATGTGACAACTTCTTCTTCAATCTTCTCAACCTCTTCTTCTTTCTTCATTATCTGAGACTTCATGACTTCTTTTGTTCTTTTCTCTTCTTCAATTTGGATTTTTAATGTGATTGTTTCTTCTTCAGGTTTTTTCTCTTCTTGACCAAACTCTGCCTCAAGCTGGTTTAGATCGCTAGTTCTTTCCTTAAGATAATCTATCAATATTTTTTCTCTCATTTATGTTTTTTCCTTCTATGCTATTATGTTGGATTCCAAATACTGCTTTTGATCTTTAAGATTTTCTTCGATCTTTTTGGATTCTTCTAGCTGAGTTCTTAAATTCTTGATGACCTATTGGGCTTCTTAAAAAATGTGAGCACTTTTTTTTTGTTTCATCAATTCTTTCTTGAGTGACTTGTTTTCTTATCTTTATTTTCTTAGTTCATCTAAAGAACTGATCAATTCTTCTTCATAATTTTCTTCTTTTTCAATTAGTTTTTCTGTCTCATGTCCATCATGGAATTATATTTCAAGATGTCCACATTTTTCACAATTAAATAAAAACAACATACCTTTGTTTATTATGTACTCTTCATGTTATGAATCTGTTTGACATGGTGAACATATTTCTTCTTGATTTGTACCTGCATCTTCTTTGGCATTTTTTGAATCTGTGATGGGTGAAGAATATATATAATATAACTTATCCCGAAGTTCTTTGGTTGATGAACATTTACCAACCTTTTCTCTTACCGGATTAGGTAATCCTTCCCAGATGAAATCCATTGCTATTTTGTTATTCTTCTTCAATTCCTTCTTGGCTGTAGTTTTTTGCCTTTTTGAACTATCATATCCTGTAGCAATTGATAGCCAAATATAATACCCATGTTCCTGTAAAAATACTTTCTTCCTTCCACTCCATATCTCATACTTTAAACCATTCTGACCATTAAACAGTGGCACTCCATTCTCAGAATAATCCATGATCTCATTCCAGTGGTCAAATTGTTTCCTGAAGGAACCTGCTCTGATACCAATTGTTGGATTACTGATAAGGGGGGTGAATCATTAATAGAACAATGTAATCATTTTTAACCATAAAATGAAAGTGTTATATCAATGTAGAATTATCATCCAATAGTTGCAGAGTAAATAAACAATGAATGAATGAAAAATCATACACACACATAGTACACCGGTGTTTTTACGTGGAAACCCAAAATGAGATAAAACCACATAATGTTTTTTCTTATATGTCTTTAAGAATTACATTCATTGGAAGCACCAAATTCCTTTGTTTTCCAACTATAACTGGAAGGACAGTCCAACCCCCTAGTTTCTCAAGCTACAACCTGAGGGAACCTCCAACTTCCCAATTCTCTGGCTACAACCAGAAGGAGGCTACAACCTGAGGGAAACTTCAACCCCCCAATTCTCCGGCTACAACCAGAAGGAGGTTACAACCTGAGGGAAACTTCAACCCCCCAATTCTCTGGCTACAACCCCCTATGTTCTCTGGCTACAACTGGAAGGTGGATACAACCACCTATCCTTGCCCCATCCAACCACCCTGACGTAGAAGTAGAATGATGGAACCACTGTCACACTATCATTGTGAGATATACTGTTGTAAACTTGTACCAATGAAATTGCACCAAACAACTTCTAATAAACATGTACCATAAACAACATGTAATCAACCTATACCATAAACAAGTGCATCAACCATGCACCAACCTAAACCATCAATGAGTGAATCAACCATGCACCAAATATGTATCAATAATGCAAAAAATACACATAAACTATGACTCATCAATATGTACCAACATAATCAACTATACACCTCATGTATGTGCTAACTCATCAACCACTTGTCTCAACCATGTACCCAATATGTACCTGAACCAAAAGCCCTCATCAATTTCATCATCCAAATATGATTTGTAACTATGTAATAGACTTGGTGTATATGATCGCATACCTGCAAACCTTCCTTAATTTTAACAACAAGAGACTAACATTTTTATCAAACTTTACTTTAGTCTCACATGACTAATTTTGGATTAGTCAACAACCCTAACTTGAAATAATCATAACTATGTACCTGTAATCAATAAATATCTAAAAATAGCACACAATGTTACTCAGTGTATTTTATGCAATTCTTCCAAGTTTCACTCCTTGAAACCTCTCAGAAAATAAGTTATAGAAAAAATGGCATACCTTGTTGAATTCTGGCTTATTCTAGAGAGTGAACTTGTAGAGCATGCCCAACACAGAATATTTGTTGTATGGATCTGAAAATGGTACACATAATACTATAGGTTGTATTCTAACCAATAAATTTGGTCTTGTGGATTTTTCATCAGTTGTGAAGAAGTTATGACGTTTTTACCCGAAACACTTGTCTTAGACTCGTTTCAGGACTAGCCATGAACCCTATTTTCCACAGAGTGTAAATCTAAAAATACAATGACCCATAAGCTGAAATTTTTATCACAACTACTTGGATATGTTTCTTCAATGACCTCCATATTTCATTATCTGAATCATTCTATAAAAACAATTATTGTAAAAATGGTGATATGACCTGTAAATAACATACCCTAGAAAGCATCATCAAAATAATTTATTCTCACTTGAATTCTGTCCTTCTTTACTTCACCTTACCTCAGTCATTTATAGATATTCAATATGCTCAATTTTAATTAAAATGAGAGTCTCTTGCCTCTTATTTATACTTTTATTTAGCTTCCTCAAGGGGTTACCTTCTAACCATCTTAAACCACTTTCCTTATTTTAGGGCTAACCCACTTCTAACCACTTGTCCACTTAGTAATTTCTCCATNTTTGTATCCACTTTGAATTATAGTACACTCATCACTTCACTTTATTATTTAAATAATTTCTTATTTGCAACCACTTTGACTACTTTGACCTTTTGGGGCTTCTAGATGACTCATGAGGGTTCTCCAACTTCACATGGCCATGTCTCTCTAACCGTGAGGAGTTATGTGACATTCCACATACCAGTGGAAATGGCATGACATGTATTATCCATTTAGAATATTATTATTTAAATAATTTCTTATTTTCAACCACTTTGACCAATTTGACCTTTTTGGGGCTTCTAGATGACTCGTGAGGGTTCTCCAACTTCACATGGCCATAAATCTCTAACTGTGAGGAGTTATCTGACGTTCCACATACCATCGGAAATGTCATGACATGTACTATCCATATAGAGTATTCTTAACTTAAAATATATTAGAACTCATACCATTATACATCAAACAAACTTGGGTCCATTACCCAAACCTTTGTGCTACCATAATTTTCTACTAGACTTTCTTCAAGGGTTGACATCAATGAAAACCAACCCAAATAATAAACAGCTGCTACAGAGGCTAGTAAAGAAATGATTTGGTTACAAAGGTTTATGGAGGAATTGAGAAAGAAGCAACAGAATAGCAGGTTGTACTGTGACAGTGAGAGTGCCATTCATCTTGCAAAGAAATTAGCCTTCCATTCGAAGACAAAGCATATACAGCTCTGATACCATTTCATACGATCCATCTTGGAAGATGGACATTTGAAGTTGGAAAATATACACACTATCCAAAATCCTACAGACATGTTAACTAAGGGAGTAACCATGGACAAACTGAGTTCCTGCTTAGTTTTAGTTGGTAGTCAAGCATGAAGATGAAGATGATAAATTTTCCAGGTCCAAGAAGATTCATAGTATAGCAGATACAACAATGGTGGAGTTGTTGCGATCAGTCTCCAAGTGGGATATTTTTGGTTTTGGAGCCTAATTATCTTCCTAATTCATAGGTATTTTTTTTCAGCCATGTTTATACCCCATGAAGACTTTACATCCCAAAATAATGTACAGTCCTCCACGCGGGGGAGTGCGGAGGGGGGTTACCCCCTTTGTGGGGTCCAGGGACAAGAGGACCCCCCAAAGGAAAAATTGTCTTGTAAATGTATATTGTAATTTCATAGTAAATCTAGACCATTCATTATAAGGTCACAGATCTGACGGTAGAAGTTATGTTAGGGTTTTTTTCCCTAGAAGGAAACCATCTTTTATCAGGGAAATGTATTGCGGCTATGTATCATTGAAATATTGTATTTTGATTGAGGAGACTTTGAGAGAAAGAAGAGAAAGTTACAAAAGGTGTTTTGTAGGTTGTATCCCTTCATTTGATGGATAATAATAAAGGAAGAAACTGACAATTTCTCTGGTGGACGTAGCCCGCACTAGGTGAACCACGTATATTTGTGTCTCTATTGTATTGTGTATCTTTTGTGTTAGATTTCCACATTTATTTTATTTATTGCTCCGTGATCCTATTTTTCTAACAGGAGGCACCTCACTTTTCAAGGTACAAGTTAATTTTTATATTCTTGTATTTGAAGGAGAGATAGATGCAGATGCCCTAGAAAAATGATTAAATCTGCTGGAAGGTTATTTCTTTGTTCACAATTTTTCTGGCAGGGAAAATATCACCTTCAAACTCCTTAAATATCTCCCCCATATCAAATATTGTTGGGAAAATATTGGGATCAAAGTTCCATAGAGGAGTCTGGAATATATGGGGTCGACCCCACTTGGTATTTTTTTGTGAATTTGTTCAAGGAACAATATTACACTATTGGTAACTATGATTACCGGTACATGATATGAACCACATTGCATCAAGAGAGGGTCCAAGTAGTGCCAGAGTTCACTGATACCTTCCATAACTTGCGCACCAAGCTGGGTATCAAATATTTTGAGTAGAATTTGGTTCTGAAATACCGTGGGGCTCTACACAGGTACATCCAAACTGAAATGGAGTTTCTAGACATCTCATCGCTGGGAGTTTCCTATCGATATGCTATCAAAATTGAGAATAAATTTAGGCACCAAAAGAAACAAGAGTTTGGGTCTGCAAATTTGCGAAAACCAAAGTATGATAAAGACATCCCTAACAAAAAACCTTCTGAAAACTAGTCCAATCCATGGGAAAATAAGGGTCATGGGAAGACAAAGAAGGACACTGGAAAGTGGTGTGATTTTCACAAAATCCCCTGGAACAATACTGATGAATTTCAATCAAAATAGCCATTGGTGGTCGATATCAAAGACAAGGAGTTGAACCCTGATTCAGAATCCGATTTAGAAAATAATGGGAAAAGATAGATCATCGACGTAGACCCCACTACTCTTTTTGTGACTACAACAATTCAACCAGAAGAACCAACAGATCCTCAAGAGGGGGAGCACCTTTTTCATTCAAAAATGTGGGTGAAGGGGACCCCGCTGCACTTTATTGTTGATAGAAGAAGCCAAAAGAACCTCATCTTAGCAGAGGTCGTAAAAAAACTGGGATTGTCGACAACACCACACCCATAGCCATACAACATCGGGTGGCTTTCCTAGGGACGAGACCTTCGTGTCATCCAACAATGTTTATTGTCATACGACATCCATCCCTTCAAGGATGAGGTATTATGTGATGTTTCCCTACTAGATGTTTGTGATTTTCTGTTGCGTCAGCCATATATGTGGAAGCGTCATGTTATTTATGAGTCTTGACCTCGTAGTGTCATTGTTACTCTAGGGGGTCATCTCTACAGGATACCAGAGGTAGTTCCAACTACTTCCCCACCTATACAGTGCCGCAAGGTAGTATCTCATAATACAAAATTTAGCATCTTCAAAGTCTATTCAAAACACGAATAGAATAACATCGCAACCGATGCAGCCTCAGTCCAAGCACCTTCTATCCAACATAAGAAAGTTAAAAAGATTGAAGAAAAGTGCATGGATTTTGTCTGCACATAGTCATCTCATGTATCAAGACTGGTTAAAAAGGTACAACCCTTCCAGCCACAGGTTCATGACAACCTTCAACAAACTAAGCAGTGCAACTTCCCCAGCAAGGAAAGCAACTCATCAAGATGCAGATTCAACAAAGGATTTTCCCTCTCCCCTAGGAAATCAACACAATGGATACCATTGATTACTAAGGAGGTAGGATTGATCTAGGTGGATATTAGTGGCCACCCACCTATTCCAACCGGCTCAAAAGAGTCTTTTGAAAATTTACTATTTTTAGCAGGTTTTTGGTTCCTAAACTTCTGGGGACATTTTGAGGGCCTAAATGATTTTTTTTGGGGATCGAGCACCTCAGTGTTTAAAAAAGGCTCTCATTGAGCCCCCAAAATTAATCTCATCTATGATACCTTTCCAATGAGATATCATTCACCCCAAACAAATATTGTATGCCAAAGTTACACCCCCGGGAAGTTGATACACCAAACTACCCAAAACAGGGTCCACAAAACTGTTGGCTTTTCATCTTCCGTGGTTAGGGTTTTGGATTTTAATTATGTTAAAAAGGCCTTTAGAGCCTCATTGTAATCATCTTTTTTCAAATGTGAGTATTTGTCACATCTCTTCTCAGAGATAAGATTCCACCATTATAGCGAGTCTTTCACTCTGTATTTCTATAGTTTTGTACATTTCACTCATTAATATAAATTGTGTATTAGTGTGTTTATGGTTGCATATATCATATATTTATGTTATATTATTGGATGTCTCATGAGATATATCTGTACATTTATTTATTATATCTCCGGTCTCATTTTGTGCCGAAAATAATCTGGATCAGTTCTGCTCTATTGTTTTCTTATTCAATCTGAATAAAAGGTTACATGTCTAACCTGTTGGGAAGTGGAAGAAAAACAGAGCATAAAAAATAGAGCATCAACAAACAATATTAAACCAAGAATATCAATCACACAATTGACACATTGATTTATATGGAAACCCAATACGGGAAAAAAACAAGAGCAATGATAATCAATATTTTTATTATTCAAGGGAGAATTACAATAGCCAACCCATTCATACAACCATCCTCTCCTCTCATACACACAACACCTCAATATTGCATCTTGCTCTCACACACTCACTACACATTTCACTCTCACCTCTATGGGTATGATCATATATATATAGCATCTCTCTTAGACTAACTGATTATAATTAGATCCACTAGTTACACAATCTGTTCACAAAAGAGTGCATGCATGTGCATTCCTAACATAGTTGCATGCATATGTATGTGACCCAATGGGAAATTCATTGGCATGTTTCCAACAATGTCCACTTTGACAATAATTTACTTGATATATCATGCCCTTAACTCATCACCATTTTTGCAAGCCAAGAGTAGCCATACACCATCACATCTCTGCAACTTCTCTAGCAAAATCGTTATGTGAACATGCCTGCATGATTCACTCCGGTATGGACCATTATGCCTCCATCAGTAACCTTTGTAATAAACAGATGCACTTGTCCCATTTTAATACATTGGACCTTTAGTCAAATGCACAATACTTTGACCACCATAGAAAACCACATCTTGTACTTGTCCAAACTTACCCAATAGATCCTTGCATTCTTGCAAGACATAACCTGAGGTAGGTCTCCTCTTGTCCAAATCTCATGAATCATAACCACAGACTAAATCAGTACAACCACTGTAGGTAATACTTGTGCTTATCTGTTTGAAGCACCCATTTCAATGCTCTTCACCTTGTTTTTCCATGTGTCTACTGACAACACCAACTACATGTGAAATGTTTACCATTTCCCATCGCAATCGTCAAAGTTCCTACTAGCACATAATACTTGAGACATATAACCCTTTTCTTCTTCATCATTTAGGACATAAGTCGGAAGATAAATTACAATGGAAAGACAAAGGGATTTTACCAGTTTCACATTATTCATACCAAATTTCCTGAGTATCTTCACCACATACTTATATTGTGATAACCAAGCTTACCATCCTTCCTATCTCTGTGTATTTCAATGCCCAAGATTTATTTTGTTGCTTCCAGATCCTTCATAACAACGTCCTAACCAACTAAGCCAACCTGCTGACCTCAACCATGATTGTGCTTGCAACAAGCATAACATATAACACCAAGATAATGACTATACCATAAACACAATGGTTATACTTACTTCCTGTAAAATTTGGCTCACCGTGAAGGAATCAAACATCTTGTACCATTTTCCTGGCATGCTTCAGGCCATACAATGATTCTTGAGTTTGCAAACAAATATTATGTTGTGACTCTGAACCAATTGTTCTAGTTGTTCCAAATACATCCCCTTATCCAAAAAACTCCATGTAAAATAGTTTTAACATCTAGATGTACTAACACAATATGAATAGAAATAAGCTTTTAACAACTGGTGAGAGACTTTCATGGAAATCAATACTTCCAAATACCCTTCTGCTACCAGTCATGCTTTGGACCTTTAATATTTTACTATGTCTATTTTTATAAAAGGAAATTCATCAAACATTGCATCTATGTCCATGATCATTCTGTGGGTAGTAGGATCACACAGTCTACACCCCTTAATATCATCACCATATCAAACATCTACCTGTTTGATCTGGGTCCTACTTAGACCGTTGATAAAAAACATAAGCATCACAACCGAATAATTTCACATTTGAGTAATTACCAGATGACCTATTCATACCTCTTCCTAAATCTTCTTATCTTTTGCAACTGATGGTGGCCGAGTTACCAGATAACACAATCACTTCTATCCACAACTATTGTTGCAACTTGGCATCACTAAACATGCCTATTCGATCCCAGATTCCTTTCAATACTTTCCAGGTTCCATGGATATGAACCTACCTTCATAATATATTCTCAAACACTTGATTGGCCTTCTAACACATCATCAATTCTATAGACCCACCTTTCTAACCTAGACACACTGCACCACCTTAACTTTTCATTCGAAAAACTTTGACCAAATCCGGCTAAACCAACCCAAGTGAACATTTTTCGCTCACCTATAGGGACTTCACACTGGAGTCTCAGTGCTCCACTTTAGCACAAACATTTCCTTGACCAAATCCAACCAATCCATCCAAGTAATCCTTCACCGTTTACCTCCAGACCCATTTACAATGGAGTTCACCAAGCCTTTTATATGCTTCATTACATGCAATCCATGGAAACAATACCACGAGATACCCAAAACACATGAACCCAGAAAACCACATGCTTTGACCTAAAAACATATTTAACTCATTAACTCTTTCAACGAGTTAAGGCTAACTCAACATGCATGCCCCCCCTCCCCCCAAACATATTCAATCTATCTAAATATACGTCTATATTTTTCATAGGTGACATGATAAACTAGGGGTATGCATGCCTATCCAGGTCTTACAGACATATGCCCATTTACATGAAATCAATTTTTTTTACAATTCCAAAGTAAATACATTTTTTTTTTCTTTCACGGTGACTCAACCATCACTACCCTACACCTTCTATGTGAACACAGGTGGCGAGACACAATAGGAAGACAAAACTTCATCAACCATACCTGTAGCTGAATTTTCTTTTTTGTGGAGTTTTCTTTGGATGCTTGTTGTCTTTTCCAACAATCCTTCTTGAGATGCCTAGATTTTCCACATAACCAATATTTTATCTTACCCTTACTATATTTTGAATTAGACCTTCCTGTACCTTTCTGATCTTTCCCTCCTTTTGTATATCGACCTATGACCGCCATTTCTTATGTTGTTGAGGTTTCCTTATTGGTTCTTCTCCTCATTTCCTCGTACAACAGAGCTCCCACAACAATGTCATAATCAATGGCATCTGTTGAGCTGAACCACATAGATGTGACCAGATGATCCCAATACTCAGGAAACGAACATAGTAGCATAATTGTCTTGTCCTCATATTCGTACGTTACATCCATACTAGATAATTGACAAATCAGAGTATTGAAAACATTCAAGTGATCAACAATTTGTGTACCTTCTTTCATCCACAAGCTGTACAAAATCCTTTTCAAGAAGATTATGTTCGTCAATGAATTTTTCATATACAGACTCTCCAGTTTGTTCCACAAACCCGCTGTTGTCTCCTCTTCAGCAATGTTAAACAACACTTCATCTGCTAGACACAAACGAATGGTACTGAGAGCTCTTGCATATAAATCTTCCCATTCCTCGTATATCATGCTTATTGGTTTCTTTATCTTTCCATCCAACACCTTTTTCAATCCTTGTTGCACAAGTAGATCCTGCATATTAATATTCCATAGCGCAAATCTATTCTTACCGTTGAATTTCTCCACCTCAAACTTAGAAATCTGCACTTTCTCCATTGGCACAAAAACCGCCCAAACTACTGCTTATAAAACCAAACCCTTTAAATGGAAAAATAACCTTATTCTTCAAGATTGAACCCAAAACTAATAATGAAAAAGTTTTAAAAAATATTTGTATACCTTAATAAAACCTTTCACCAAATCCACAAAAGTTCAACTCTTAAAAATAATATTTAATATCCTCCTAATAACAAAATTTTATATGGCATCCACCTTTTTAACATCCACTCACTCGTTTAAGAATGGTTTGAACTTAAAATATTCACCTCACAACCATGTCATGCATAATAATACAAATTCGATCTTCCACCTTTTTTATATAATAAATTCAATCCTCCACCTCACCTTGTAAACTTCATACCAAATCGAAAAACCTTTAATTTGTTAAACCATGCCAATTTTTCTTTAAATATCGATGCTCCTTTGTGGGTGGAAAGGGAGCACTAGTTTTAGAGATCAACACTCCTTTAGTGTGGATGGGGGAGCGTTGATTTGCCAGCGCTCTATGGTGTGCAAGCTGCGTGCGCTAATTTAGGAAAAAATCATATTTCTGAAGTGTGGGAGCATTGATGACCCTCTACCACTGTCTAGGGAGTGTCGGTGACCTAAAAAATCACTCAAACACACCTTCTAGTTCTCAGAAAATGTCTGGGATCCTCAGTACTTCGGTCTATTTGTCCTTACAAACATGTCCAAAGTTTCTTGTTCTCGCAGGAGACCTGCACACAATTCTCCTTGGCTCACCTGCAATACCTACTTGTCCTTCTCTGATACCACTTGTTGGGAAGCGAAAGAAAAATAGAGCATAAAAAATAGAGCATCAACAAACAATATTAAACCGAGAACATCAATCACATAATTGACAAAGTGATTTATGTGGAAACCCAATACGAGAAAAAACCACGGGCAATGATAATCAGTATTCTTATTATTGAAGGGAGAATTACAATAGCCAACCCATGCATACAACCATCCTCTCCTCTCATACACACAACACCTCAATATTGCATCTTGCTCTCACACACTCACTACACATTGCACTCTCACCTCTATGGGTATGCTCATATATATAGCATCTCTCAAATAGTTAAGCTAACTTATTATAATTAGATCCACCAGTTACACAATATGTTCACAAAAGAGTGCATGCATGCACATTCCTAACATAGTTGCATGCATGTGCATGTGACTGCATGGGAAATTTGTTGTCATGTTTCCAACATAACCTTGGTACATGAAAAAATTGACATCATTCTCTCTTGCATGTACAAGAACAAACCTATATCCAATACGGATTACATCTGCATGACCAACAACCTACATCTAAATATTTTTCTAAATATTGTCTATTCTACGATTCATTGATTATTCATTAGCCTTTACGATCTTACACCACACCTATTTATAGGATTTACAACAGGAAAAACACTAAATACTTGGCTCCTAGAAATGGTTATAGATCCATGCAGATCATTGGCTACAAATACCACAAACATTAGTATTTTGTTACAGTTGACTCCAAGTCATATTACCATTCGACCTTCATTCAATCTTCAGTCGGTCACCACCCGATCTCCTCTCGACCTCTTGTTGGTTGACCTATTCAACTTGTTGTCAATGCCTTTACCATGTCGAACCGCCTCGACCTTTGACTTCGAATTTACCTGGTCGACTAACTTCGACCGTCGATTTGTTGTCGATCTACCTCGATCCTTGACCTGATGTCGATCCACCTCGACATCGAATGTCAGTCGATCCACCTCGACTAGAATTTCACTGGAAAGAATATAACAACCTAACACCAATATGGTGATGAACCACAAGGTATGCCCCTGGTGCAGACAAGTCACCTGAGAAGAAGTGATGGGAATCAATAAGGATGGTATAGAGATACCCTAATTGTGCATAAATCATATCATATTGTTAGTATTTTTGGATAGCTTCTTCCTCATTCCTAGGTAGAGTCATGGATACATCCTTCACAATGGGAGGAATAAGGGACCTCAGGAACCAGTCCATGAGGAAAGAATCAATAATATTATCTTTTCATAAGCTTCATTGTCTATGCCACTCATGGATGTGATCCAATATGTGAGTAGTAGTGATTTCAAAAAATCTAGTTAGTATTTCTATCCCTATCTCATGGAAAATTGGGAGTTGGAAGAAAGTAAGGAAAACTTTAGATATGGTCTCAAAGATTCTATGAATATTATCGGGTTTGTCTACATACCACTTGGTGGAAACACCCATCAAAGTGTGTATCAACCTAATCAAATCCTCCATTATGGAGTTAGAGGAACAACAAAGGTGGAAGGACATGATATGGTTGGAGGGATATTCTCCAGGTTTACCCTCAAACTTTGGGATGTTAGAGGGAAGTTTGTTTGGCATATTGGGACAAGTGGGATCATGGTGGATGGTATTTTCATTTAGTTTTTTCAAATCAAGGAAATTTAAACCTAACATAAAAGGAATAGAAGGTTGATTGGCATTGCATCCAAGATTAGCTCCATCCATGTTGGAACTTGGGTTGGATGAATATGAAGGACCTAAGGAGGTGGAAGTAGGCCCATAAATAGATGTACCAATACCCCTCAATGGGTAAGGGGGTTCTGAATTGGAAGAGATACAGCCCAAGGGTGGGTTAGGGTGGGGAACCATGTTTCATCGAGTAGGGAAGATAATGCATCTAATGGAAAACTCAGGTTGAAGTCCTTGTAGTTGAAGAGATTGTATCTTATGGGGAGATATGGTATACTAAGGAAGATATTACCCTGACAAAAATCTAATCAACCTCCTAATAAAAATAAGTGATGAATTAAGAAAATAATAATCAAACACACATACTACATGCTTATGTGGTGCATTAAGTGGTTTTAAGTGTGTCTGAAAAATGGAATAAGACCTAACTCAAGAAGCTCCATCCTATAAAGAGAAAAATACTCTAGCCTATAAGATCAACTAAAATATCTCAAACAAATCCTATTCTATGGATGGGGGCCTTCCAAACAACTAAAAACATGGGTAGATGAGGCCCCTTATGTATTTGAGTGAAGGTGTGAAAGATATAGTTATAAATATGGGATAGTGGGTAGTGAGAGGTCCTAAAGGCTCGTAGAGATCCATCCCAAGTGCCCTCCCTCCTACAAGAGCTACCTGGGTAAGAATACCTAAAACTGGTCACTAAGCTACCTCTTCAAAGATCTGTGTAGTAGGTTATCTTGCCTTCAAGCTAAAATCATGTGGTCTAGGGATATTTAGTAGTGGAAGAGTAAGGAGTATCAATCACACCTCCATTCCATACCTTGGAATTATCCACTCTGAAAGAGAGCATCTGTGACCAAACGGGATGGGACCATGTTTGATTGAAAGGATTTTTGTTCCATAGAAAGTCAACCTCTATGTTTTGTTGTAAATGGCCAAGGGGAATATTTCGATTCATATCCCCACACTCCTAACTTAACTAAAAAAAAATTTGGGTGCCTAAAGGGGATTAAATGTGTGTTAAGATAGGGGTTAATTTTAAGGTTTCGTTTGGTGTCATGAGTGAAGCATAATTCTTAGGGTGTGTTTTGTGTGCATATGTGGTGTGACCAATAACAAAAATGCTTGTAAATAAATAAACTTGAATTATAATGAATACAAAATCTAACTATTTATCTGAGAAAGTAATCAAATAAAAGTGCTCAATGCTAATCTTTCCCTCTATCTAGATTTCTTTTTAAAAACATAAATAACTTGCAAAAATATCAGATTTCAAAAACATAGATAATTCATCTCATTTTTGGCTCACAAGCACACTCATACTCAATCAAATTTACTATAGAAAACACCTCTATTGGAAAACAAAAATTAGGGGTCCTATGAGGCATTTCTCTTTTTACTAAGAGGTTATGAAAATATGAACTGAAATACAGTCTATAACAACAAGTAAAATTAACCACTAGCCATAACAAAAAACAAAAAGGAACATTGGAAAGTTGATCGGGATTTTATGAGTAGAATGAAATGAACATAGATTTATATTATTAACACAAAGATACATTGAAGAATAACATAGATACAATAAAACTTGACTTCTATTCAATAAGGAAATATGTTGAAACTATAAAATGCAGACTTTAACAATCTTGCTAGAATGGTGGTGGCTTATCTTTGAGAAGAGATCTGACGGTTGCACTCATTCACAAGAAGATGATTACCATGAGGCTCCAAAATCCCTTTTTACATCAAACACGAATGCCAAACCGTAGACATCTAAAAACCTAATCCTAGGAGATGAAGCTCCAAAATTCATGTCAGTCCTGTACATCAACTTCCCGAGGTCGTATCTTTTGCATATGATCTTCATTTTAGGTGCACGATATCCCGTTGGAAAGGTCTATCTAAGGAATACACACTATTCCATCACACTCTAACGTAATCAACAATGTGACTGTGGTGGGCCCAAAAAACGTTTTTTAGGGCCTCAAAACAGCCCCGCAAGTTTAGGACCCGAAAAGCTAGAAACAAATTGCCAAAATGAAAATTGAAAATGTCAATATGAAATGTGTATGTGAGCTAGTTAGAATAGATGGGTGGACACGATCAATCCTCCCCCCTTAGGAAGCAATGGTCTTCATTGCGTTGACTTTCCCCATCAGATGAGGAAATTTCTGTTGAATTTGGCCCCGGGTGAGCCACTTTCCTTGGTGTAGGAGCTGCCCTGCTTTGAAAACTCTATAAACGTGGATATTTTGTTGGCAATTTCCATTGACCTGTGTGTCCATCATATGATCAGTGGATTCCTATTCCATGTAGTCAAGGTTAATCTATGTTGGTGTCAATTGTTTTGCGACCTCTGAGGTGTCCAATAATGGTGGAAAGTATGGTCGAAGGAGGTCCACATTAAACACTAGGTGAAATCCAAGGAAGGGGGGAATTCTGAGCTCAAAATCATTGTCAGCCACAAACTTGGTGATGGTATAAGTTCCATAGTGGAGTAAATGAATATTTCGATGGGGTCATGTAAGGCATTCTTTCTGCAAGTGCAACCAAACTTTATCTCCCACTTGAAACTTTTGCGGTACTCAATGTTGATCACGAAACTACTTGTACATGGAATTGGACTTCTATAAAATATCTTGAACCCATTGACGGATGTGATAGATATGCTCAATGAACCAGGTAGATTTTTTGAATTCAGTTTGAGCATAGGACGAGTCTACCTGGGTGGCCGCAAGGGGTAGTGTAACATCCATGGGACCCAATGGTTGAAATCCCAACCCCACCTGAAAGGGGTTGTGTTCGATTGAGCTATGTATGGATCTATTGTAGTTGTGTTAAACATAGGGAAGACTCTCATTCCATGTGCAGGGATGCTTGGAATTGTACATGTTGTTGGCATAGGGGCAGACCCACAGTTCAACGCTACAACATCGCACCAAAAAAACCCTAACTATCGGCCCTTTCGGCAACACCTCCGAAGAAGATGAAGCATCAACCAAGGTAGAGGTAGGGGTGGTTGCAGGACTCCAGTGTCTGCAACCTTAGCTGGGACACATATCTGTGATTCTAATACTTAACAAAGAACTTAGCAACTACAGTTCATCATCATTCAACTTAGTATCTACTCCACAGATAAAATAGAGCATCGCAACGTTCATTCAGATCTAACGTATCTAAGCACTTAGCATAAAGAGATAGATTAGATCTAGCATATTTAAGCACTATGCAAGTTCACATAGTTCAGATCTAACATCCATATACATCGTTAGCACAAAGCATAGATATATCTATCCATCTATATCAAAGTATTTAGCAAGTAAAGACATAAACACATCAACACATCGCACAAAGCATAGCAACACAATGTGTACGTTGTTCACCCCCACCATGGGGCTACGTACACCAACTCTTCTTCTTTATTATCTTCAATCAAGCTTCTTATAGGTACATAGCATCAAAATCCTACTCTGCAGAAGATAAGAGATTTGTGCGCACTCTGCCAGATCCTCCTTCTTCGAGTTAGGGTACAACACCAAGCCTTCTTACAATTACTTTCACATAGCTCTGCAAGTCTCACATAGTATGCACAAAGCATCTACAATCCATACTTAACACTTAGCTCAATATCACACACACACACACACACACACACACACATATAT
>JASDQU011311405.1:1904-16205 GCA_032191745.1 Picea mariana
GTTACGCATAAAGATCCGATCCATACTCCTCCTCCTCCATCCTTTTTATAGAGTTTCTAAGTGATTTCTTTCCCAAATTCCCATTTAATTTAGTTTTTCATTAATTTAATTCAGAAAAACCTCCCCTGTACACATGTTACCCATCCCCCTAGTTGCACCAAAAATTAATTTCATTGTTTATTTAATTATTTTTATTTCCCTCACCCACCAAAAAGCATTCCTAAAAATGCTTGGTGTCCCAATATTCTCTTACACATTTTAAATGACTTATGTCTTTACTAAATTCCTAGTTGAGTTCAAATTACAAAGTTCTTAAAGGAAATATTCCTTATGTTTCCCTTTTTTTTATGTTTCCCCCTTTTTCCCTTAGTTTCCTATTTCTTTTAAGTTTCCCTCTTTTCCCCTTTTAACTAAAACTCAAATTATCAAGTGTAGAAAAACACCTTCTACCCCTTTTTCTTTTTAATTAATAAAATTTAATTAGCATATGTAGAAGAAATAATTATTTCCCTTTTTAATATTTTAATCCCCAAATGAAATTTGATTTTAATAAATTAATTGAATTTCTTACCCCCTTCTCGTCACATGTTTAATTATGATTATTATTTTTTACCACAAGTGTCAATTAGACCTAGATTTTAATTTCACTAGGCTGGGTGACAATTTTATTAGGAAAAATATGTTTTTAAAACTTACTTGTCACATTATTCATTCTACGGCCATCTAGGTTTATTCACTCACTAGTTAAAAACGCGACGTTCCCTTTAGGACGCACTAGATGCTCCAAGGGCGCCACTCGCCTCCTTCTGTTTTCATTGCACGACGTGCCCTTCAGGACGCACTACGTTCTCCAAGTGTGTCACTCGCCTCTTTCTATTTTCCTTGTGCGACGTGCCCTTCAGGACGCACTACATGCTCCAAGGGTGTCACTCACCTCTTTCCGTTTTCCTTGCACGACGTGCCCTTCAGGACGCACTACATGCTCCAAGGGTGCCACTCGCCTCTTGATTGACTTGGTAGACATCAAAAACCCCTGGAGTCAATACTCCGCTAGGTGATCTTGTGGGAGACTAAGGGCCTCTAAGGAATAAGGCCTTTGCCTTATTGCGCATCCCTTAGAATCATCGTGAGTGACTGTCGTAGTCTACCCTCACGACATTGTGGGTCTTCTCAAACTAGGTAATCATTAACCCACAATTCGATCCATGACGAGAGTTCTAGTAGGCTATGGCAGAGTTGTTGTCCACACCTCTCCCTCAAAGTATTTGGTTGTCATGTGTGACCCCTCTACTCCACATGTGAGTCTGGTCAACAAGCTATCGTCAACCTGCATCATCAACAATCATGTCAGCAATAATAATCAATCATCATTACATCTAATCAGATGTACATATGTCATATCAACAAAAATCAAACCCCACTATTCCACTCCCTGACTCGATCCCAAGTCCAAGGGGTTTCATTGATGCCTCTGCATACTCAAGGTCCAAAGTTATGCACACTCAGGAGAACCCAATCAATAGCACCTGTCTATGTAAATATAAAAAAATAACATATCATCATATCCATAATGCATCATAATCATAATCAAACAACCAATAGTATAATAATCCGTATCACTCACAAGCAAGTGTCCTCAAAGAATAATTTCACTCAGTGCGCACAAGAGCGGGATGTTACATACACCCCCTCTTGGTTTAAACTTCGTCCCGAAGTTTCACAATATAGAAATGTCAAAATAATGTGTATCACAGTATCATAAGTCTATCTATCAACAAAAATGGAAACCGCTAGCGCATATCATATGCGTCCTCCCAGGTTGCTGAGTGCAGACTATAGTTGTCCCACTCGACGTTGACCTAATCTACTATTCGATGTCATAGTTTTCAAATGCAATGGTCCAGGATGCAGGTTGGCTCACTCATGAGCGCACCCTCATCCAATACCTACAAGGTACTCAAGTCAAAACATATGTAGGATCACTAAAATAATGTCTCAAACAGAGACGTGAAAGACATCGTGCATATGCCCCAAGGATCAAGTAGGGCTAGACAATAGGCCACATGCCTCTCCTTTCCACAATCTCACAGTATCCCATGAACCTAGGAGATATTTTATCACCCCTTCTAAACTTGATCAAACTCTTATGCGGTTTCACCCGTAAGAATACTCGATCGCCACATCATAACTACGGTCGACATGATGCACATAGACATAACTCTTCTGCCAATACCACGCTTCCTTGATCCTTTGTCTTATTGTTTTCATTTCATCTTCCATTTCTTTGATCGCTTCTGGTCCCACGAGGATCCTATCCTCAAGCTGATCCCAACTCAAGGCGTTCGACACGGTTGCCCGTAAAGAAACTCGAAAGGTGCCATATTAATGATTCTTTGATAACTGTCGTTATCAAAAATTCTACCAGTGGCAAGAATCCCTCCCAATGCTTTTGTTGGTCCATCACATACATGTGCAACATGTCATCTAGGATTTGGTTTGTTTGTTTGGTATGGCCTTCTGTTTGCGGGTGATATGCAGTACTAAAGTTAAGTC
This sequence comes from Picea mariana, assembly GCA_032191745.1. Taxonomy (NCBI): domain Eukaryota; kingdom Viridiplantae; phylum Streptophyta; class Pinopsida; order Pinales; family Pinaceae; genus Picea; species Picea mariana. Next base: position 4,458 of record JASDQU011311405.1, read on the forward strand.
GGGTTCCCAAGGCCTCTTGGAAACTAGTCCAAAATATCTAGTAAACACCGATCCTCGATCAGATATAATCCTCTTAGGCACACCATGCATACTCATAATCTCACTGATGAAAACTCTAGCTATGTCAGGTGCCTGATATGTCGTACGCACAGGAATAAAATGAACACTCTTCGTTAGAGTGTCGACTACCAAAAAAATTGAGTCGTGTTTCCTTATAATTAGTGGCAATCCAATAATGAAATCCATCGAAATGACCTCTCATTTCGATACCAGAATAGCGTGCGGCTGTAGTAATCCTGTCAGAGGTCTATATTTAGCCTTCTCCTGCTGCAATTCTAGACATCTTTCCACGTAGTTAACTATGTCTTCCTTCATTCCTTTCGAGAATAATAAGGGTTTGAAGGTTTTCCTTCATCTTCGTGACCCCTGGGTGAGCCATGTACATTGCTCTATGAGACTTGTTTAGGATCAAACTCCTCAACTCGTCGTTTGGTGGTACATAAATTCGATTTTTAAATCTCAATAATCCATCATCGTCAAACGTAAATCCTTCAAATCTTGGTACCATCATTGTGTTTTGTCCAATAAAATCATTGACCTCCTTATACCAGTCATCGTCGCGCTGTAAAGTTAGAATATTTTCATGAAGATTCCTCTAAAGAGGAAACACCGAAAACATGTGTGGTCTCTGACTCAATGCTTCCACCACTCGGTTCACTGTTCCCTTTATGTAAGTAATCTCGAATCATACTCGCTAAGCAATTCTGACCAACGTCGTTGTCGTGCATTCAGGTCACTTTGCGTATAGATGTGTTGTAGTCCATAATGGTTTGTTTTTAGTTCAAATTTTTGTCTAATAAGGTAGTGTCTCCAAACCTTCAAGGTATATACAATAACTAACAACTCCAAATCGTGCGTCACACAGTTCTCCTCATACCTTCTCAACTTCCTCAATATGTAAGCGATCACTCGATCGTCTTGCATCAAGACTCCGCCTAAGACTTCCTTGGATGCATGAGTGCATACCAAGAGTTCTGCATCCATGTCAGGGACCCTTAGTATCGGTGTTGTTTTCAACAGTTCTTTGAGCCTCTGAAAGGCTTCTATGCATTTCTCGGTCCAAAGAACTTCTTGTTCTTCTTCTACAATTGCGTGATTGGATTTGCTATCTTCGAAAATCCCTCAATGAACCATCAATAGTATCCTGCTAAACCCATGAAGCTAAACACTTTCAGGACATTCGTTGGTGCATGCCATTCCACAATAGCCTCGACCTTTGCTGGATCCATGACGATACCTTTTCCAGAGATGAAATGCCCTAAGTAGTGAATCTTCGATTAATAAAACAAGCATTTAGATAATTTCCCATACAATTTGTTCTCTTGCAAACACTATAGTACCAAGTGCAAGTGCTCTTCATGATCCTCCATCATCTGAGAGTAATTCAAAATATTGCCAATGAATACTTGGATGAACTTGTCCAAGTACTCACGAAACACCCCGTTCATCAAATTCATAAATTCATTTGGGGCATTCGTCAGTCCAAACGGTAAAACAATAAACTTGTAATGTCCAAACCTCGTCTTAAATGTGGTCTTAGGGACATCATCATCTTTGATCCATAACTGGTGATACCCTGATCGCAAATCGATATTTGAAAACACTGTTGCACCCTTCATCTAATCAAACCGATCATCAATCCTCAGCAATGGATACTGATTCTTGATCGTTTTGTTATTCAATTGATGGTAGTCAATGCAGAGTCTCCACAACCCATCCTTCCTTTGTATGAATATAAAAGGTGCACCCCACAGTGACACACTAGGACATATTAGTCCCAGGTCCAACAACTCCTTTAGTTTCATTCTCAACTCCTGTAACTCCAGGGTCGACATCCGATAAGGCGTTATTTCTATCGGTTCATTCCTCGATTTTAGGTCTATGGTAAATTCCAATTCCCTCTTTGGTGGCATCTCAGGTAACTCCTCAGGGAATATGTCCTCCAACTCTCTCAACACCGGAAGGTGTTCTAGACCTTCCGCTACTCCCTTCTCGTTCAATGCAAGATCACATAAAGCTTACATCCCTTGTGCATGCTCTTCTATAGTTACAAGGAAGACATGAACTTCAGGGAAACTCCCTAGTTTCGACCTACAATCACGCGTCTCTGTCCGTCATCATCAACCAAGCTCAACCGTTTTGTCTTACAGTTGAGTATCGCCTCATGCAATTCCAACCAATCCATACCAATCACGACATCATAAGATCCTAAGATCGTGACATACAGGTTGGCCTTGGTGAAAAACTCTTCCAGGTTAAGGCCACAGCCCGTACCCTTCCCTCCAACCTTTTGTTGGGCTCCTGAAGCTATTTCTACAAAGCTAAGGTCATCATGTTCGACTGCCTTTACCTTAATTCTTTTTAACACTGACTTAGAAATGAAACTCTCTGTAGAACCGAGATCTATCAAAATACCAAGGGTCTGGTCAGTGATGGTACTTGACGTATCAAGAACAGTCGACTGTTTCTCTGCCTGACAGTCATTTACTGCTGGAAGAATCCGATGGGCCTTTCCCAAAACTCCCACGGTAGCGGGTCCGGCTGATCCAGATGCTCCGGTCCTCTCCTCTAGAAAGTCACGCTGGTAATGTGGCTCCCACCATCCAGCACACTTTCTTCGGTCCAGTATTCCTGGTACCCAAAGTAGAAGCAGAATTCTAACATTAGAGCCCAACACGAACTTGTTGACCTTAAGTTTCTTGGTAAATTGGTGCAAAGCATACCGAAGCAACTCCAAAAATAGGCCTCGTACTCAGGCATCATGCAACCACCCCATCGCAAGGTGTTGAACTCATTGATCTGATGCTCAATGAATTCCTTAGAAGATACCTCTCCTGAAACCATTCCTCGAACAGTTCCCATGACACGTCTTCGACGACCATGTTCAAATGCAGCAGGAGTGTCTTCCAACATAGAAGAGCACTCCACTTGAGTTGAAGACTGCCATGCAGACCTTTGTGTTGGAAGTATATTCGTGAAGTGAAAAACACATTTCCATACTCTCACACCATGCCTCGGCGGCCACACCGTCTAGGGCACCAAATAACTCAGAAATTTGACCTTCTCGAGTTCGCATTGAATAATAATGGTACTGGCTAGGAGCATTGTGGAATCTCAGGGGTACAGGCACGCTAACCTCATCTCAGTATAGACGACAAATCAAGGCTTTTGATAATCCCTGGAAGGACCTTGTTAGACCATCATCATCCCTTACAACAATCTAATCCAGCCCAAGGAGTTGTTCTTTCCCTTGGGGGTTAGACTCCAAGGGTGCAGGCACCTCTAGAAGTGTTGCACCTCCTTCCACGACACCATGCTGCGAACCTCTGTGGCATCCTCTAATCGATATCACTGCATGGACACGTTAAAGTTTTAATTAGCGCTAGGTTAGTACTCAAGGTTTTACTGCAGTGGAAAGCCCGACGATCCACAGTCACAGGGTTGAACCCGCTCTGATACCATATGTATGGGCCCCAATCGTTACGACACCAAGCGAAGCAAAATGTGAATATTTTTTTTTTTTTATGGAGGAAGGCAACGACGAAAATAGTTAAGACACACGACCTGACGATGAACACCATGCACACAGATCAGGAAACGATCAACAACGACTCAACCCACTAGCACATTGTGTAACTGGTCAAAAACATGCGAAAATCAAAGATAGATAGAAATGACTACCCTCCCGACACAAACATGACAAATCCTACAAGATAAAGGACAACATCCACCATCCCAAAACAATGGCCTCGACGACCAGTAACTAGAACCTCCATGGCACGCAAACCCAACGCACTGGGAGACCGAATTAACTGACAAAAAACATGAAGACTATACCCACGCCCCCGGGAAATCATTCAACAAGATGCAAGGTGACATCACTCGATTTAAATTGCATGAATGACTGGAGGATACTATGACCAACCTCCCCTTCTAGCTCGGCCTAAGGCACAAGGCGCATATTCGCCAAGGTAACGGTTAGCCATTATTAGTTCTAATTGATAAAACTACTAGTCCCTCGACCAATAAGCTTGCAAAATATAACCAACTATTATGCCAATAACCAATATGTCTAACAGTCCTATTAATTCAACATTTATATCCCTGTCCAACAAATGATAATCTCATAATTGTTTCTTATAAATCAAATAAAATTTTAAAACTTTTATATCATTTAGTATTAACAAAATTTATTATTTTCTTGTGGAGAAATCTACTTTTGTTTTCCTCGAAGTTCACTTCACCTTAAAAGAGATGTTATTTAATGTACCTAAATAAACATGTTAGATAAAGTAGCTAAGCATGTGGTTAAATATCGATTAAAGGTTCGATTTTGAAGAAGGTTCATGTGAAGTCTTTTCACCCTTGATAAGGAGTAATATTTCAAAAACTAAGCATTGAAACAATGAATCCAGAACCCCACAAGCTGGTTGTAGAAGGATTACCTTCACCAGGGCACACGCCACTTAATGATTACCTTCACTAGGGCACTCAGAATTACCTTCACTTAAGGATTACCTTCACCAGGGCGCTCATAATTCTGTGGACAATTCATGTAAACAACAACAGTTGATATGTGGCTTCATAGTGATAATAAGGATATCAAACTTTGTATTAAGATGTGATTTAAGAGACTATTGTCCTTGGTTAATGTCTCCAAAATTTACAAATCTAGAGAAGTGTTGATACGCTTTAATTGTAATTCAAATTCATATTTAGTGTGATTTTGAGCTGATACTTTTTAGTTGTTTTTTTTTAAATTCTGTCTAACCAAAGGCTAAATAACAATGAATTCGTTTCCCAGGAAAACATTAAGTGGTTGTCTAAGGAATTACATGGCACTTTGTCTATAAAGGTGTGATAGAGTTGCCATAAAAAGTATTTAAATCGTTATCAGAAGGGAGACAGGATCATTGTCGGCCACGATTATCTAACCAAAAGAGTGGAGCAGTTTTTAAGGGTATGTGATCATTGTCTATAATGAATACTTAGCCCATTACTACTACCAATGGAAACACAACCTAGCCAGGGAATAACTGTCCGACATTAGTTGCAATAGATGGTTGTAGAGTAAAGGCGTGATAATGCTATCTGTCCACCCTATGAAGTCACAGAATATTAAATATATAAAATCATTCACCCAACCATATATGAACCAAATCTATGTTGTTCATAAATTTGCTGTCAATTTTTTTTTGTCCTAAGGAATCTCTATATCTATGTCAACGCAGTTCACATAACATACAAATTGTGACCATAACTAATCATATATGTTCAGATTATAACATGGTCAATCCAACATATTATATAGCAGAACTAAAATGACCTTGCTATCTAATATTCATTGTCAATGGTGATATCTTTGTGCAATTATAATATCGCTGCAAAATTAAATCATTGTCTGTAAAATTAAAGACATGTTGTCTATTAACTATGCTATCACTGTCATACATTACAATATACACAACATACAATCGCTGAGCAAATACATGGCTATATAAATAGTTCATTGCTAATTATTACAGGGCTATACTAATATAAAATATATATTTAAACAATTATATCGCTGCACCAATATATGGATTATATAAATTCTCTATAATCTTTAACATTAACCGCTATCCATTAATATTGGTTACTGTCCATTACAAAACCGTGGTCCACATATATAAGAGTGTTGTATATATGGGAACGTTGTCTGTATACAATATCAATAAAATTTAGGAAATCACTGTTATATATATATATATATATATATATATATATTGTCTGTAAACTATGCATTTGTTGTCTAATTATATAAGGGATGAATAGGAAGTCAATATAAGTAAAACGTCGAGCAGATTGAGGATAATGCTAGCAGAAATACAAAGGAATCATGAAGTAACTAAGTGAGAAGACTGTCATGTAATATATATATGAATCACAGAATTAGAAAATTGACATTGTTGTCATTCAATCGTTTACGGTCAATAAATAAAGTCAATTGCAGTCACAAATAGTTAAAACAACGTTGTCATACAATAGGTAACTGTCAAATAAATGAATTTAATCACAATCACAATAGTTTAAAATAAACATTGTCATTCAAGTGGACAACAATGAGATTTTTCCATTCAAGAGCTGGGAACTATCATGAAAATCATAAAGAATAAAATACCCTCCAAAAACACAGAGGTGATATAAAAACGTAGAGGGTAGAGCTGATCACAGAGAGAAAAGATAAACAATACGCAGAGGTATTCAATCGCAAGAAGGCACAATACAATCATTAAATGAGGAAAAATCAACACTGGGATAAGAAAGGGGTAGACAGCTGGGAAAAATTATCCTTCGCTCATTATCCATGCACATAAAAGCAAGGAATTAGAATTTATAGGTCTATGAACACCGAAGTGACGACCGTCGATTCAGCTCCTGGCCGACTGCTCACGCATGGACTGATGATCTAGGGTTAAGGACAGAAGATAAAGCACAATCTCTTCATAATAATCAATAAAACAAAACAGAACAACCATAACAATCATGGATCAGGTTGCCAAGGAAGTCAATTGAAATGCAATGAACGTAAAGCTATGATGACTTTAAGTTCTTGTTAAAAACGCTGAGTAAAAAACATTTCTTTACACAATATAAGTACAGTAATGAAAGCGCAAGAACAATATTAATCTACCATTCAAAATAAACACATGCGTACCATAGCCCAAGGCGACCGATCTGAGTCATTGTTCCATGTGCGCTCTGTCTGACTCCTGCTTTCCGACTGATGTGACTTCACTGGTACCTCCCTGCCAACACTAGGGGTACTCTTCTTCCCCTTGAGCCCCCCGAGCCACAAAGGGGCCACACACACTATACCAGAGAACAACTACCACCCAACTCACCTCGCAAGGTCGAGCTACCACTTGTTACCCAAGCTAGGTATCCCAACTCCCACAAGATAAGTCAGTGAAGACAAAAATTCCACAGCGTAACACTACGCATAAAGATCTGATCCATACTCCTCCTCCTACATCCTTTTTATAGAGTTTCTAAGTGATTTCTTTCCCAAATTCCCATTTAATTTATTTTTTTCATTAATTTAATTTAGAAAAACCTCCCCCATACACATGTCACCCATCCCCCTAGTTGCACCAAAAATTGATTTAATTAATTATTTAATTATTCCTATTTCCCTCACCCACCCAAAAACATTCCTAAAAGTGCTCCTTGGTGTACCAATATTCTCTTACACATTTTAAATGACTTACTCCTTTACTAAATTCCTAGTTGAGTTCAAATTAGAAAGTTCTTAAAGGCAAGATTCCTTACGTTTCCCTTTTTCTTTATGTTTCCCCCCTTTTCCCTTAGTTTCCTATTTCTTTTAAGTTTCCCTCTTTTCCCTTTTTAACTAAAACTCAAATTAGCAAGTGTAGAAAAACCATCTTTTACCCCTTTTTCTTTTTAATTAATAAAATTTAATTAGCATATGTAGAAGAAACAATCATTTCCCTTTTTAAAATTTTAATCCCCCAATGAAATTTGATTTTAATAAATTAATTGAATTTCTTACCCCCTTCTTGTCACATGTTTAATTATGATTATTATTTTTGACCACAAGTATCACTTAGACCTCGATTTTAATTTCACTAGGCTGGGAGACATTTTTATTAGGAAGAAAATGTTTTTAAAACTTACTTGCCACATTATTTGTTCTAAGGCCGTCTAGGTTTATTCACTCACCAGTTAAAAATGAGACGTGCCCTTCAAGACACACTAGGTTCTCCAAGGGCGCCACTTGCCTCCTTTCGTTTTCATTGCGCTACGTGCCCTTCATGATGCACTATGTGCTCCAAGGGTGCCACTCACCTCTTTCCGTTTTCCTTGTGCAACGTGCCCTTTAGGATGCACTATGTGCTCCAAGGGTGCCAATTGCCTCTTTCCATTTTCCTTGTGCAATGTGCCCTTCAGGATGCACTATGTGCTCCAAGGGTGCCACTCGCCTCTTGACTGACTTGGTAGACATCAAAAACCCCTAGAGTCAATACTCGGCTATGTGATCTTGTGGGAGACTAAGGGCCTATAAGGAATAATTCCCCTGCCTTATTGCATGCCCTTTAGAATCATTGTGAGAGACTGTCACAGTCTGCCCTCACGACATCGTAGGTCTTCTCAAACTAGGTAATCGTTAACCCACAGGTCGAGCCACGATGAGAGTGCTAGTAGGTTATGGAAGGGATGTTTTCCACACCTCTCCCTCAAAGTCTCTGGCTGTCATATGTGACCCCTCTAATCCACATGTGAGTCTGGTCGACAAGCTATCCTCAACTTGCATTATCAACAATCATGTCAGCCATAATAATCAATCATCATAACATCTAATCAGATGTACATATGTCATATCAACAACAATCAAACCCCACTAGTCCACTCCCTCACTTGATCTGGATTCCAAGGGGTTTCATCGATGCCTTTACATCCTCGAGGTCCAAAGTCCTACACACTTAGGAGGACCCAGTCAATAGCACCTGTCTATGTAAATATTAAAAAACAACATATCATCATATCCATAATGCCTCATAATCATAATCAAACGACCAATAGTATAATAATTTGAATAACTCGCAAGCAAGTGTCCTCGAAGAATAAGTTTGCTTAGTGTGCGCAAGAGTGGGATGTTACAAAAGGAATGGTTGAAGATTGTTATCCAAGATAGCCAACAACTATGTAAAATTGTAGTGAAGAGGATATCATTATGGGTGCAATTGAAGAAAGAAGATATGGAGTATTGCTAGAAAGGAAACAACATTGAGGTGTTGAAACCTTAGGTTCTGATGGCTCATCACACTTCTCCTGCAAACATTCAGTCGAGTGGTCAGCCGACATCTAGAAATAATCGATTGGACGATCAACTAAATATCTACATAAATCAATCAGATAGTCGACCAGTGGTCAAATACATTTGGTCAGTGGATCCACCATCTGAGCAATTGACAATGAGTTGGATGCATAGATAGTAGGTCAAGCACTCTTTTCAAGCCAAGTAAACAACGCAGATTTGACGGAGTCAACTCTGACCACCGATGGTTGTATGTGGACAAGATCTTCCCGATTCCAAGGAAGTTGGTTAGATATTGTGATCCGGATTTAGGAGTGGAATGAACTAATTAACAGACTAAATACAATAAACACAGAGATATGAAGAACAAAAAAAATATCCAGTGAACAATATATTATATTGAATAAATGAAATAGGTTGAAACTGTAAAACTACAGAACTGAAACACTTGCTCGAATGGTGGTATATATCTTTGAGAAGAGATGTGGCTCCCACGTGCATCCTTCTGAGCAGAAAATTACAATGAGGCTACAAAGGCCTTTTTGATATTACTCATGAATTCCAAAACCCTAGACATCCAAAAACCTAAACCTAGGAGGTGAAACGCCAAAAGTCATGTGGGCCCCTATGGGTAAGTTGGTACCTCAACTTCCCGGGGCCATAACGTTTGCATACAACCTTCGTTTTAGGCATGTGATAGCCCGTTGGAAAGGTATTTCAGAGAACTACACATTAGTCCATCAAAATTTGATTCCATCTATAGTTTGACTATGGCGAGCCAAAAAAACACTGTTTAGGGCTCCAAAACAGCCCTAGAAGTACAACAAGATGTGCTGACATGAAAACATAAAAAATAATCCAGTTGGATTAGGTGAGAGGCCACCAATATCCACCTGGAAGATGTTTAAGGCTTCAGAAAACCCCAGAAGTGTAGAGCCCACAATTATAAAGAAGTAAAAAATAACGTGTTGAACTAAAAACAGACAATAGGAGCCAGTTGGAATAGGTGGGTGGCCATCAATATCCACCTGGATCATCTTGATGCTATAAATAACATCCAAAATGGGTCATTATCATGTGTGTTATATGATAATACTAAACATGGTATGTGTGTGTGTGTGTTTAATATGCATCATGATGTTTTGAGAACAATGCGTTATGCTTAAGCGCTATAACAATGTCTTTAAACACCACATGTTTTGTTTGAAGTTATTCCTCTTCAACTATTTGCAATTTTGTTTATTTGTTTCATATCAAGTTACACCCAATCCCCAACACAAGGATAGTGTCACGCCAAGGGGGTGGGTATTGTAACATCCATAATTTTATCCCCTTGGTTGTATTAGACTGAATTATGTGCCAAGTGTGAATAAGTGTTGTAATGATGGGAGGGAATGACCCCATATGTAAAATATGTAAATATATTGTATGAAATCCTACCATGGAGCTCAAGGCCAAGGCTCAACTAGTGAAAGTCTGGGCATGCATTTTTGATAAATATGTTTTCTATGTAGCATGAGATGAAATTTCCATAGCGTATTCAAGATATGTAAACACTATTTCAAATATAATATAAAGTTCCAAGGATGGCTACAAAAGAGCAAGAGAGGGGCTATGAGTCTGCTAAACAGAAAGAGGAAAGAGGGTCCAAGGGGATGTTAAATACTCCCAAGTTGCCTAAGTTTTCTAACCTTCATTGTTTCACCATGTTCCTTATTAAATACCCCAACCACCATTCACTGAATGTAGGTGGTTGTTGGTGGGGAAGTCCTCCTTCCATACTTATCATGGCATGGGGTTTGAGTACAAGTCTTGAGGAGTGTAAGAGACTCTATCTCTATAGGAATCTAAACCCCATGAATATTTGAACCATCCTTTTTCCTATGCACCCTTCCCTCTTGCAAATTCAAATTGAGCATTCCTATTGGCTCATTCATTCATTCCATTCTATTCATCTCTTCAACCATTCAATTCTACGGGTTCCCATGCTACACTCATGACCATTCTCATGTTGGAGATTGTATATTGTATGAAATCCTACCATGGAGCTCAAGGCCAAGGCTCAACTAGTGAAAGTCTGGGCATGCATTTTTGATAAATATGTTTTCTATGTAGCATGAGATGAAATTTCCATAGCGTATTCAAGATATGTAAACACTATTTCAAATATAATATAAAGTTCCAAGGATGGCTACAAAAGAGCAAGAGAGGGGCTATGAGTCTGCTAAACAGAAAGAGGAAAGAGGGTCCAAGGGGATGTTAAATACTCCCAAGTTGCCTAAGTTTTCTAACCTTCATTGTTTCACCATGTTCCTTATTAAATACCCCAACCACCATTCACTGAATGTAGGTGGTTGTTGGTGGGGAAGTCCTCCTTCCATACTTATCATGGCATGGGGTTTGAGTACAAGTCTTGAGGAGTGTAAGAGACTCTATCTCTATAGGAATCTAAACCCCATGAATATTTGAACCATCCTTTTTCCTATGCACCCTTCCCTCTTGCAAATTCAAATTGAGCATTCCTATTGGCTCATTCATTCATTCCATTCTATTCATCTCTTCAACCATTCAATTCTACGGGTTCCCATGCTACACTCATGACCATTCTCATGTTGGAGATTGTAGTTTGAACCTATAAGTGACCAAGGAGAGTTGAGGAAGGGAAAAATGTGAACCAAAGAAAAAGATATGCAAGGCTACATAAGAGCCTAGAGATTGGGTTTCTAGGAAACCATTCCCATTCCCTAAAGATTTCTACTCATTGAGTTCTCAAGAGCCAAGAGATGACTTTACTAATTTGATCCTAAAGGGAGATGGTAGATTGGACTCCTTTTGCACACATTGAGAACATTAAAGAGGGTAAAGGGTTT
>JASDQU011311407.1:0-25105 GCA_032191745.1 Picea mariana
ACTCTTCACACCTCTTTTGTTATCTAGCCTCTGATTTACAGTTCCTAAAAGCACTGGTTCATTTAGTTATCTGATAAATAATCTTTTCATTGCACTATCCTAGTATCCCATTGATCCACCTACTGAAAACAATCCATTTCTTAAGTTACCAGGCATACTTAGTTTACAACCCTAATTAGTTTCCTGGAGAGTTAACACCACCAAATTTCTCTCAAGGGTTAGGTCCACTACCTTCTCACACCATGGCTAGAAATAATCCTCCACCAACTCCCCCCATGCCATACTTGGCATCTCTAAACATTCCTGATTTGATTAAACTCACAAATGATCCCATTTTACATGACCCCACATGGCCCAATATGCCTACCAATATACCTTCAGATATTTCAAAATTTGAAGGAAAATCGGGGGAAGACCCCGCCAACCATGTTATGACCTTCCACTTATGGTGTTCTTCAAACAAAATCATGTATGATTCCATCCGATTAAGGTTATTTCAGACAACACGCATTGGTCCATCATCCAAATGGTATGTGGATGAAAAATCAGGGTCCCATGTGACTTTTGAATCCTTGGCCAAAGCCTTTTTGGCCTTTTTACAACTACTAGTTCATTATGACACTAGTTTAAAATTGTTCTCTGAGTGAAAACAAACCTCAACTATGCATATTTATGACCACATTATCAAATAGATGTTATATGTCCTTTATCATCATGTATTGTTCACGTTGGGTATTTGGTTTTAATGTGTGCAGGTACTTGGTCATCACAAATTGTGCATCCCCTTCAGGTATATGTTCGATACTAGCATGTAATCATTATCTCTGAATATCAAGTGCATCTCCCATTCACAACCTTCGATGTTCACCTTTAGGGTCCCTGCATCCGACTCTGCAGTACTGTCACCTTTATTTCATTTTGGTACTATCACCCAGTAGCACTCTCCCTCACATGAGTTGTCCCATTCATAGTTCCCCTTGGATATTTGACACTCATGCTTCTTTTACCCCCTATCGATGGGAGTCTTGATAGTCTTATACACTTCTGAGAATAATCCACATACTTCTTCTCATCGTCTTGCTATCTTTCCCAATGGAATCCCAGGCTATCTCATCTCGATTCTATTTGAATGCACCTCCGCAGTATCATTAACCCTCCATTTCATCCACAATCAGTTTTCCCATCTGCAGATTTCCCTCCATTCATTTACCTCATATAGAAACCCACCCATGGGGCCCCCACCCTCCACCAGTTCTTTTCGCAACTTGTGTCCTCACAGGCCAAGCCATCTCAAATTGGGGCACCCATTTATGTATTTGTATACTCATCCCAAATTATTCTTTATTTATTTGGTAATTGTAAAAATCATGTGTTTCCAACATGTACTTAGCTTTTTTTCGTCACCTTTGATGACCTCCTTTTCCCAACAATGAAACCTATGTCTCCCTTGGTTGGGGCATCCACTCTCCATTTCCAACATCGTTCATAAACCCTGAGTATCCCAAGTCCATGCACCCATGATCTATGATTTTGTCCACTTTGTTAGCCTCTCGAACAATTTAACCCCATATATAGTTGTCCCCCTGACACTAGATACAGTTTTACGGTTGTCTCCAATCATCCTTCAAACATACCCCAAATTAAGGGCAGTCTTGATTCTCACCGCATATTGACTTCATTCATGTTCCCTATCAATCCCTGATCTTATTTTCATGGATTTCATGAAGCCCTTTGCTTCTTGGAGTCGTGTCTCCCTTTCTATTGACATCAACATATTTTCCAGAAGCGATACAATATCTTGAGTCTCATTACCTTTAAAATGAGGTGTCTTGGACAACACAGAGAGAAACATCATTTCTCTTTGATTCCGTTGACCCCCATAACATTTGACTTCAGTAAAATATCATTTTATGGTGGGTCTTACTATGTGACTATTGTAGTTGTTTTATACCAGCTGAAGAACTCTGAATTTGTTAGGCCATCAATGCCTATGAGTCATCGACACTTCTTACAGGTTTCCTTGCCTCTTTTCAGAGTATGTTCTCCATTCATAATTTTCATTTGTCATTATCAAACTACCCCAGAGGGAACTGCAGTTATCTACATCAGCAGACAACTTCAGTTATTGTCTTACATTTTGAGTTACATGACACGAGCATGGGGCATGCCCACCTTGTTTGTATACAGATTTTCATTTTTTCCTGGAGAAAGGTTTGGGTCCCACAGTTTTCCCTCTCCCTCTGATGGATCACTCTTGCAGTTCCTCTCAACACTCTTCATTACAATGGCACTCTCATTAGAAGAAACATTGATGTATTTTGGGTATACGTATGCTCCTAACCTCACACATTAGGGGGAATCTGTTATCACTGGAATTTCGTCCGCAACATTGCATGAAAATGGTTATAGAAATACAGTAATGTCAACAACAATTAGTTCACCTACAACACCAAAATTCATTTCAAAAGGAAAAAACTATACAATTGGGCAAAAATTGACATGCAAACTCAGTAAAGGAAGCACGTGCATATTGCACGTGCCAATGAAGCCTGTAGAGTGCACAATGAGCCATATGTGTGACTTTGTACGAGAAAATCCACGCACGCTTGTGAATGGTGAATTTATGGTTCTTTTCACCCCCCCAACCACTTATGTACCATATCCCAACTTGATTTTACCTTCAAATATGAGTGAAATACGAATGGGGGTTGGTCAAGGACCAAAGGGTTCCATAAAGGGCCCCTTGTTCACACTAAGAACCAGTTGAATTTTGCCTTGAAGAAATGTTATAAATGGAGGCCATGGGTGCACTAAGAAACCAAGATCTTCATAGTATTGTTATGCTACCTCAATTATCCCTTGACAATCCTCTTTTCTCCCAGGAGTATTCAAGCATCATTGCAATAGGCCATTCCACTCACCTTTTGAGGGAATAGGCATTGATTTTATTCATCATTTTTCATTTTTCTTCCATTGTAAGAAGATCTCTCCATTAGGGAACTCAACAGCCCTCCCAAGGAGGAAGCGGGACCCATAAGTCCTCATTTTTCTCTATGGTGTTTTGACAACTAATATAGTTATCCATTGGTGGCATAATCTTGGTCATTGGTTGATTGTTTATGGTTCTAAGTTTCTTATGTATTCTAGTTTTTATTTCCTTATTTGTTTTAGTTTGTTTACTTGTTTATTTCATGTGTTTGGTTTTTTTAATCCACTCACTAACCTTTGTCTTGTCTAGAAGGCCTAACTAGGCATGCAAGTGCCATTTTTTTGCTCACCCAAGTGATGAAACGGGAACAACAGACGTCATTCATACTGATGTTGATGTCAGCAGTACGGATGTTGACTCATCCCTTGCTGACTAGGCTAGGTTAACCAAACTTTGACCGCGAACATCTTTTGATTCGTAACTCCATTTGACGAGTCATTTGCACCGTTGGAAATCTTGTGACACGCTCTTCATGATGATGTCATTTTCACTGAGTTTTGAGGAATTTGAATTTTTGTCCTTTCTCTATCTGTTGAGGCCATTCTGAGCTTCTTGAGTTTCTTCTGTGAGTTCTGAGTTGTCCTTAGTATTATCTGGATCCTTTTTGGATCACACCTTCCCACTGAAAGCTTTTTGGACCACCAAATTTTTTCATCAATCAATAGATAAGTGAGGGAAGAGTTCCCTCACCTTGTCCTTCTCAATCCACTTTTCTTTGCTTGGATGTGTTCCCTTTAAACGTACTCAAATATAATCAACATCACCCCTGCGTGAAGTACTCATCCTTCTATGTAGGATGATATATTCCTTTAACTCATCCAATTAGTCGGGATAAAACTCATCAACTGAAGGTATTGAAACTTCCTCATCCTAATCCATGATCATGGGAGGCTAAAAAATTTTCAAGTTCTCTGCATTTGCAACTGAGTAAAACTGCATATAAGGTGGAAGATCCAGACGAAAACATTGGTACCTCTTTTCTCCAAAATAGTGAAGGGTCCATAACTAATGGGCTTGAGTTTCTTGCCTTCACCCTTCAATCTCTCCTTTTTGATGTGAATACATACCTGGTCTCCAACCTATAACTGATGATCAACCATGTGTTTGTCATGCCGATCTTTATACTGTTCTTGAATTTTTTCCAATTATTCCCTGAATGCTTAGTGTACCTATTGTATCCTCTGGATGAACTTGCAGGCTATGTCATCATTTCTTTCTTAATTTGAATCGGCATCTCTCCTATACATCAAGTCCAAAGGAAATTTAGGTAGGTACCCAAAACATGTCATAAAAGGAGAACACTAAGTGGAGGAATGTAAGGCTCGATTGTAAGCGTGTTGTACATAGGGTATATGTTCATCCCATACTTTAGGATTCTTGATGCAGTAGCCTCAAAGAACAAGTACCACTGTCTAGTTTACAACCTATGTATGTTCTTCGGTCTATGGATGGAAAGCAATGCTCCTCTTCAACTTGGTGTCCATCATTCTCCACAAACTTGTCCAAAAATCCCCAAGGAATTGAGTATCTCAATCCGAGATAATGGATGTGGGTAACCCAAAGTGAACCAAAACATACTAAAAGAAGAGATTATCAGTCTTCCCATTAGTGATACACATTTTTTTGAACCTATCCACTACAACATACAAATAGTCATGACCCCCTTTCGATATTGATAAACCCCCTACAAAATTCATGGAAATAATTTCCCATGGATGGGATGGAACAGGTAGTGGTGAGTATAGCCCCAATTTTCTATTAGTGGGATTACAAGTAGAACACATCAAACACCCCTTTACATATTTAGTTACAATTTCTTTCATTTGAGTCCAGTAAAAAAACCTTTGGAAATGAGCCATAGTTTTTCCTACCCCGAAATTCCCAGACACAAGAGAAGTGTGAGCTTCTTGTATTACATGGACTCGTTCACTTGTAGGAATACATAGCTTTCCTAGATGGTAGAGTAATTTTCCCTGCAGACAATAGTTCTCTACCTATGCACCATAGGTTAGCTTCTCATATAATTATTTAAAATATTCATAAATGGCATATTGTTCCACATAGCTATCATGAGATAAAGAAGTATTCTTCAAAATGATAGAAGCAACAGTAGGAGTTCTAGAAAATATATCAGCTACCTTGTTACTTGTACCCTTTTTGTAATTGATTACCAATTAAAAGTTTTGTAGGAAACCCATCCATCTGTAATGTCGAGATTGTTTCAATTTGGTTTGTGCTTGGAGATATTGTAAGGGTTGGTGAATCTATGTATGTATGATTGTTTCCTTCCCTAACAGGTAGTGCTTCCATTTCTTTATTATTTGAACTAATGCATACAACTCTTTATCATATGTAGGATAGTTAAAAACAGCTTGGTTAAAAGTTTCAGAGTGGTAAAAAATAATCTTACAATATTGCATCAATACTACACCCATGGCCTAACCCCTGGAATTTGTCTCAATCTCAAAGGTTGTTGAAGATTCGACAGTGCTAATACTGGTGTGGTACTGATCTTTTCCTTCAAAGTGCAGAAAAATTTTTGTTTCTTTCCTCCCCACTGAAAAGTGTTCTTCACACTAGTTAAGGCATGCAAAGTAGCTGCTATAAAGGAGAAGTTTGAAATGAACCTCCACCAATACAAGAATTGACCTAAGAAGATATGTATCTCGGTTACACTTTTGGGCTCAGGACAATTTACAATTACATCAATCTTGGAAGGATCAATTTTTAATTGTCCTCCTCTTACAATATGACCTAAGTACACAAGTGTGGTATTACCAAATTCACATTTGGACAATTTTACATACAACGTTTCCCTTTGAAAAGTATCCAATACTTGTTTTACATGCCTTACATGTTCATCCAAAGTCTTGCTAAAAATAAGAATGCCATCTAAATATACAATTACAAAATCATCTAGAAAAGACTTGAAGACATCGTTCATCAAATGCATGAAAGTTGTTGTAGCATTAGAAATCCCAAATGACATAACTAAGGACTCAAACAATCCCTATTTGGTTTTAAAGGAAGTCTTCCATGCATCCTGTTCTACAACCCTGTTTTGAAGGTATCCACTGTGCAAATCCAACTTAGTGAAATAAACATCATTCTTTAATTGATAAATTAAATCATCTATACGAGGAAGAGGGTATCGATTTTTCACCATGATTTTATTTAAGGCCCGGTAATCGAAACACATTCTCCATGTGACATATTTCTTTGGCACCATCACGATCGGAGAACCATAAGGAGATGAGTTGGACCTAATGACTGTTGGGCTCTAAATATGTCCTAAAATCAACCTCTATGCATCAGCCAAAGGTAGGTGCTGGCACAAGCATTTTACTTGTTGCCTACATAGGTTCTTACCTTCTGTTTTCAATACCTAACCTCCATAGATGCAACACCTATAAAGGAACAACAATTGTAAAGGGAATGACAGCTGTTCCTTTCAAATGAATAGCAACAACCCTCAAAGGAACAACATTCGCGCGAAAGGAACGACAATTGTTTCTTTCAAATGAACAACAACTACACTTAAAGGAACAACAGTCGCTACATTGGGCTGAACTAATGTTGAATTGATTGCATTGTAGTATTTGCCCAACTATTCAATTGTCAACCCGAGGAAGTCTTATATTTCAAAGTTACCGTGCACAATATATGCAAGCAACAAATTCCAACTAACACTATTATCTATTTAATAAAATAAAACACATAACTTAAAATCAATCAAATCCTCTCTTGCTTGAAAATACACTCAGCTGAAATAAAACCACTACCATACTCTTACATAAATTAAAGGATTATTAACAAAATGAAGTAACAACAACATTAATTGAATCTTGTTGTAAGAGCAATCTAATAAACAACACACAATTGTAAGCAGTGATCAACTAATCATAAACCAAAATAAATTAAGACAATGAAAAGAAAAATACAATTAAATGAATAAGACCAACACATACCAGATTGAGGGGGCCCTGCCTCACCTAGCA
This sequence comes from Picea mariana, assembly GCA_032191745.1. Classification (NCBI taxonomy): domain Eukaryota; kingdom Viridiplantae; phylum Streptophyta; class Pinopsida; order Pinales; family Pinaceae; genus Picea; species Picea mariana. Next base: position 6,988 of record JASDQU011311407.1, read on the forward strand.
TGTGTGGCCAAAATACTTACAAGATTAAGAGAAAGTTGCACATAATTGTAGATCCATCAGCTCCTTTGTATTATTGAAGAAAACTCAGAAATTACATAAGTTCAGCTCTTTCATACAAATAAATTCTATATAATCTCATGAATGAATCTCTCCTGATTGAAGAGGTCTTATTTATACAAATCAAATCCTGAAATCCCTGGGTTTCTCAAACAAATTGCTAAGTTTAGAGAATCGGCCGCAACTGTAAATATGGAAAATACCCTTTTAAAGAACCAGCTATTTCTCTCAAACCGTAGCTCCAATTGGAAAACGACGTGAATTGAACTCAATTGGGCCCATCATGAACAAAACCCATGTCTCAGATTTTCGAGATTCATCTTCATATGCTCACAATATTCTACACAAATTTGTCTCTCCTTATCTGCCACGTTTTTCACTGAAAACGGTTAACCACGAGCTGGAACTCACATGTGTCATTTGGAGGTTGGAACCTTGACTTCTGCAACTATTGATACATAAAATCACTCATCAAACCATCATCAAAAAAATAATGCGTAATAGTCTTTAATTCATTAAAAATGAAGGAAGAATAATCATTATTAACCACTAAAGCATAACAGGAATAATATGTCATTTTATGAGCAGTTGTAGCAAATGTATGGCAAATGGAATGATAAATGAATGATAATAGGATGGAGAAGGGATGGAATGGATGTCTATAGATGATGAAAATATGGACAAATATGTGACCCAACAATGACCCCTTGATCCAATAATCCTTGTACCTGCTTCTTGATCTCTTTCATCTCTACAACTGACATCATGTACATGCCCACATTAGGAAGAGGAGAATCCTGCTGAAGATGTATTTCATGTTGGATTTCCCTGTTAGGAGGTAATCCATCTATTTCTTGGAAAATATCATCATATGTAGAAACAATATCAATTAATTATTTCTTATGAGAAGGATCGCATCCTTGGAAAGCGTCGGATGTTCTGACATCCTTCTCCCTTACTACCATGAGTACATATCTCTTATTAGTGTTTATGAGTCTCTTCATTTTTCCTGCACTAAAAAGTGTTGTGTCTACCCTAATGTTGTCAGCCCTAATAATATATTCCACTCCCCTCTTAGTAAGGTGGTATTTGTTCTCATGAAAAAAGAATACTTATTTTATATCATAAAGAAAAGGACTCCCCAACACTATGCCACATATATCAAGTGATACAACATCCAAATCCACTTCATCAATCAACTTTAAAGCAATAGCAAATCTGACCCTACATTGTTTGGTGACATTAATTTTTTCTTTATCACATACCCAATCAAGAGGATAACGCTTTGGATGTGGTTTCATTTCAAGACCCATCTTTTTGACAAGTGCTTTAGATATCAAGTTTAATTGGGAACCCAGAGCAAACAATGTATCTATCTTAGTGTGTTTAGATACAAATCTTATATGAAATAACTCATTCCTCTTCCGTTCATCATCATGAGATTCATTATTGGAATTTGAAATGGCATGAAGAGAATCTTTACCATGTACTCCAACTACTATGATCTTTCCTTCATATCCTTAATCGGAACCAAGATCTTGTTGCACTGTAGCAATGGTTTTTGTCTTCTCCTTTCCATCGAATTGTTTCGGTCTCTTCTTTGGATGTAGTTTCCAACAGTGTTCATCATCGTGACCACTTTTCTTGCAATGAGTGAAAGATGTATTTCCTTATTCTCTCTTTACTGTGGCGGTATTTTTGTCCTTCCTTTTAAACTTCTTAAATGGCTTATGTGAGGGATTGGAAGGTTTCTTTGTGGGATCTTCTTGAACATGCTTTCCCCTACTCTCAAGGTGAGTGGCTTGCACACAAACTTCGTCAAGATTGGTGGGGTTAAACAATAGCAAAGTATGACAAATATAATTGTGAAGTGTGCCAATATACTTCATTAAAGTTTCATAAGAATCCAAAGGAATGTTTACTGCAAGATATTTCTTCCTAAATTCTTCTGTGAAACTTTGTACAGTTTGACCTTTACTTTGTCTTAAATTTTTTCATTCCATCATTGATTTATGTAAATAAGCCAATGGATAAAATTGCTTCCTTATCGTTGATTTAAATTATGACCATGAGGAAAGAAGATTACCACACTTACTTATGTCTTGAAGTTTTCTCTCCCACCATACGAGAGTGGTGCCTTCCAACCGAAGAGAATCCAGTTGCACTTTAACTTCCTCTTCATCAATATGTTGAACACGGCAATATACTTCAACTTGTTGGATCTAATTATCTAGATTTTCAGTATTAGCATCTCCATTAAACATAGGTAAATAAAATTTTACATCAAGATTTAATAATGGTTTCTTAAAAGAGGCTTTATGTCTATAATGATGAGAATGTTCAGAGGAAGAAGAACTAGAAATTGATGGTGAAGATGGAGGCTCAGGAGGGTCTCCTCCAGCCCATTGATTTACCAAAGAATCATCATAAACTTGTGCTTCCTTTTTCTTCCCTTTCTTATTCATCCTCTTCTCATAGTCTCCATACATTCTTTCGACCATTTTTGACATGCGAGAAAATACCACATGGAAGTTTTCCTCATGTTCATCACGCTTTTCCTCTTCTTCCATTTTCTTCCTTTGGGATGCATGACCAGCTTCGGGATTGAAAGTATTTAGATTTCATTCACCCTTCTTACGCTTGGCCCTAGTGAGAATTCACACTCAACAATTCACATCAAATATGACTACTCTCATACCAATATGATCCGGGATCTTTTCATCGAAGTGACTTATAAAGAATTGTATTAAATGAACATAAATTAAAGTGCACCATTAAAGAAGGAAAAGCTCAATAATGAAGAGACATAAGCATCAAATCTGAACACAAAAAAATTATAACAGAGTTTGTCCCTGGTGGACTATGTCTCTGGGTCCTACTCTCAAATGGGTAGGCCTTTTTATTAAATCAACAAAATAATTTGGCAAAATACATAAGTATACCTCATTCTGGAATCAAGTTGCAAAACATTTGCTCAGATCAGAAAACAGAAAGCACCATTGAATTCATGGCATCAAATTACCCAAAAATGATTGTCTCCATGCCTCAATCCAACTTTGGCACTCCCATGCCCAAGAGAAACTTTGTCTCAGTTTTAATGCCCTGCAATCTACAATTAATTCCAAAAATGACCTCGTAAAATGTGCCCGATTGTACCATCACGTGCCTCCCCCTGCACTGGGCGGATATCCAATTTTTAAATAATATTGGTGGGTGTTGTAAACAAAGAGGTTGTTTGGCCTAGTGGTTAGCGGAGCATTTTTTAAGGTGTAGATAAAGGGGGAGGTCTCGGATTCGAGCCCGCAGGCCTCCCCTTTTTGGTTGTTGGTTATAACTTATATGAAAATATGTATTTCGTGGTTCCTCCAACTTGGAGTTAGTTTGGATACATCCTTTGGGCTGCCATATTTGGTAGGGTTCCGCTAGATTTTGGCAGACCTACCAATTCTTTTTTTTATTTTTGGAATTTCGTTCTCGGGCCCTCATTGGGAATTTTCCCACTGCCACGTGGCATCCCATGACTAGGCCACATGACAGCAAACCATTGGGCCATGTTAACCAACTGTACCATCACTTTCCACCTCAGTTGCCACATTATCTTTCCACATCACTGTACGGTCTACCACGTGGCACATTTTACTAGTCCATGAAATGACTCGAAAATGCCAAAAATGAGTGACACATGGCATCCTCCAGTGTTGCCATGTCACCATGATGACATGTGTCACCTCCTACATGTTCCAAGTATGTTATACAGATGTTGACATCATCTATAGTGATGCTGACATCAACAGTATGGATGATGATTCATCCCCTGCTAACTGGGCTAGGTTGACCAAACTTTGACCGTGAATATATTTCGATCTGTAAATCCATTTGACGAGCCATTTGTGCTGATGGAAATCTTGTGATGCGCTATTCAAGATTATGCCATTTTCATTGAGTTTTGAGGACTTTGAATTTTTGTCCTTTCTTTGTCTGTTGAGGCCATTCTAAGCTTCCTGAGTTGCTTGTGCAAGTTATGAGTTGTCCTTAGTCTTCTCTGGATCCTTTTTGGATCATAAAGAACAACCTCCTCACATATTCATTCGACGTAATGCACTAATGTCGAGCATGGCACTGATGGAACATTAGAACCTCCAAGATTTTCAGAGATTCAATTGTACTTTTTTATTGTGATTTATGGATTTGATTCACCGAAGGTAGGAAAAATGAGCATGAATGTTCCTTACCTTATGCATTTTTTCCACTAAGCATTTGAGATAGTTCATGCAATGAAGAGCCTCTAGAAAACTAGACACTATGCAGAAAAAATCTTGGGTATTGATAAGTTTTGATTATGGTGACTAGAATTGAATTTAAGTTCTGATTTGCTTATCCAGGTATGCATTTTGATTTTATATTTGTTGTGTTTGTCACACAAATACAAATGAATTGTGGGATTAACAATGTGGTTTTGTGTAGGAAAATTCCACTACAAATACCAACCACTCGACAGTCCTTGAAAACACCCAAGGGTAAGAATATATAGGTTGGCTAAGCTTCGAGCCCAGTCATTATTGAGGAGATAGAGCATGTTCCCAAGGAAGATCCTTTAATTCATCTCTCGAAGAAGAAGGTTTTCAACCAGCCACAACTATACAAAGATATATATTTGAGCGTCACATCCAAGATACTTGATGTGACGCTCAAATATTTCACTTCTCTGTAACTAGGATTTCAATCTATGATGTGAATAAGGGTTAAATGTTGATGAAGGTTAACTTCTAAGTGCTCTGTTAAGTGTTGTAATCACATATCTATGTCCCATATAGGTTGTAGACACTTGAGTCATGTAACCACCACTGCCTCTACCTCGAGTGAGACTTCATATTCTTTGCAGGTGTTTCCGAAAGGGCCAGTAGTTAGGGTTTTGTTGGTGCGCTATTGAAGCGTTGAACCCTGGGTCCGCCCCTGTGCCAACAAATGGTTCCATTGCCAGGACCTAAAATTGTGATTACTGGGAACTGAAGAAAAGAAAGCTCTGTGCGTAGATATGCTACTTTAGTGTGCAGTATTCTACTTGACTGTGAAGCTCTGTGCTAACAAAGGAATCAGTTCTTAAGAAAAGAGGTAAGATCTTAAAGCTTTGTGCTCTGAGAAAAGTAAGATAACTCAAATCTTTTGTTTCAAAAGAATGGATCTAGGTATTTCTAATAGATTTTGTCCTAGTCTGAAAACTAGGGCACAACTAGAAGAAAGAAGATTTGATATGATTAGATCTGATAGAACTAGTGAAATATATGTTATTCCTATGCATATCAAGAACTGTTGGACTAACAAGTGGATGCAAGATCCTAGAAATAATTTTTTGCAGGTTAGTTACTGTGATGCCAGTGTATAGTACAGGAAAGGGTGGGGGTCATTTAAAAGAAAGAGAGGATTAACTATTTTTTATAGTTGCAGAAGACCAGGACATCTTGCTAAGGAATGCCCTAGTAGAGTTCCTAGTTGTCTTTGCTGCAAAGATATGGACCATGAAGTTTTGGATTTCCCTAGAATGATTGATAATGTTGAAAAGATAAATATGAGACAAGAAAACTATGAGACAGGCCAAGAAACTAAGGATATGATAGAACCCCATAAAGAATCAGAGACTATATTATTACAAATGAAAGAAACCCTGAACGATCACAGAGATATCAAATTATTAGAGATCTTAAAAGAGAAGGAGTGCATAGAAACAAGAATAGGAGACTTGGACATAGACTGTGTTCTGGATGAGGAAACACTGGTGAATATCATGACAAAAAGAACTTGGGAAATTTTGGGAAAGCCTTCTATGGTTCCTTCATTAGGAGGAATAGGATTATTTAGAGGAAATATGATAACCCTATGTGGAAGACTTACCCAAACATCTATGAGTGCTCATGGAACTTCAATAGAAGAAGAATTTGAGATCGTTAAATTTTTTGAGAACAATGCCCCATTTTCTATTTTGCTAGGAAAAACCTGGATTGAGAAAGTTCAGATACGAAGGAAACAAGAAGAGGAGGATCTAGAACAGAAAAAGGAAGAACTAAGAGATTTCATGGATAGGAGAATAGTTCACTTACTGAAAGAACAAGAGGACCAGTCGAAGCTACTAAGGACCAGAGATCTAGACGTCGAAGTTGAAAAAACACAGGAAGACTTGAAACACCTGTCTGTACAAGAGATTAGAGCACCTACCCCGGAAAGAGAAGAAGTATTACCCTAGAACCCTATGAAAGACCCTATACAGTGCAAAGTTACTATGCCAAGAGGAGATAAGAACAATAATGGAAAGAGGAAACCAATGACTCAGATTACAAGAAAGAAAGCCAGAAAGCTCAGCAAAAATAAAGCAAAGTTAGAAAAGTTACAGGAAGTTCTAGGGAGGACTTCACAGAAGGAAGGTTTGTAGAAATGGAACTTCGTTGGGATATCATAATAGAGAATATTGGCACTTTTCCATGACGAAGCAATATGACCATTGGAGGCATCCCGACCGTTATCCCAATGCTCCAGAATGGCTCAAACCACAATTATGGCCAGAAAGATCACCATTAGACCGTTGGGACCACACCATAACGGATGGAATTGCATTGATAGAGGCGTTCCGTCCCGTTGGAGGAGTCTGTTATGACATTTTCTATTTATCCCGTCGAGCATTGCACTGAGAACACTTTTTCCAATTGTGATTATTCGAGCCCATGAAGAACTAGTTTCTTTCACGTAGTGCCTATTAAGAGCTCACCACCTGTTCTGTTACATCAAGTATTTGTTCACCGACCTACAATACCTGATCTCGAGTGTGCATGCCAGGTGACTTCAAAGAAGTAGAGAAATCCATCAAAGAGATCCTCATATACCTCATGACTGAGAAGGTCATGTCTACAGGATTCCAAGCCTCGTCGACGAGAGGAGTGCAAGCATCCTCGTCGACTGCTCATGGATCTGGACCATCACAAGCTGTGACATAGAAATGCACCAAGCATCGTGATGACTTGGAGAATGTGAAGCTCATCACTTCTATCCTGCCCGATTATATCCCTCCTCTAGCTGGCGTGGTGAGTCGTTACAATGTCTCGAGGGACTTCGACTACACCTTGATTATTGCATACCTCCCGAAGGGGTTATGCGCAATTGGATTGCAATTAGGACAAATCATGACATTGAAGATCAATGAATTCAACTTGGGAGATTGCAAGAACCATGGAATGCTCGACCCACACAAGTACTTAACCAGGACCAAGGGGAAGAATTCGAAGATTATCCCCCAGCCATGGACTATGGACATCACGAGGTCCACTATCCTGAACGTGATGAAGATACCACACATTGGAAGGCATCATGAGGTTAACGCATGTGTTAAAATCTTCTGGTCTTTCTTCCATGGAATTTATCTGAGGTTGGAAATACACATCACCGTAGATCCGATGTTGATCCATAAGATCACCAGATTAATCATGGAAGGACCAAACACACAAGAATTTTATCCAGGGAAGGTTGTATACCATGCCCTGGTGCAGAAAATTAAACATACCTATGGTGATGTGGAAAATGGGAAGCGAGGCTACAAGGTAGCCTCCATTCAGAATGGCGTAGTTCACCTAGCCTGCCAATTCATCATTGGTAAGCTAGTAAGGAATAACAGACCCACACAAGTCACAGGATTCATTTTTTACCTCGTGGGAAAATGCGTGGAAGGACTACAAATGAACTGGGTGAGCTACCTCATTAACCAGTTAGAGAAAGACTATCGTGAAGCTCAGGATCAGGGCTACGCATTAGACTTCAGTTGGTTGTTGATCCTTATCGCTTTCATTACTTGGAAAATGTCGGAAGGTGTGACCTTCTCTGAGATTGAGCCATCAGAACCCTTAGCTGTGAAGTCCACCACGCTATGGTATTCGAGCGACATGGAGAAATAATGGCAGTCAAACGTGGTGTTCCACACCTACTACCTGTAGTTGAAGAGGGTTATTGAGTCTTTCCCTCGGATGACGTCGAACACCCTGCACAGGCTCAGACCATTTGTGAAGTTCTGTGCAAATAGACATTTTATTTATATCACTACATGTAGATACAAACACAAAGAATAGTTGCAGAGTTACTATAAACTCATAGAGGAGGACATGGAATAAATCACTAAGGATTGGCCTGCAGAGTTCCTTATACCAGCCAACTAGACAGAACTATCTGACCCTAACCTCATCGAAAGTCTGGTTGTTACTCACAAAGAGTATGAGGCACCCACCAGTAGCCGAAGGAAGAAAAAGGAAGAGGTACAGGACCTAAACAATGCATCAGAAAAGACTGCTTTAGACTCACCTAGAGGGGGAGGTGATGATGAAGTAGACAAAGAAGAGGACAAAGGAGAAGAATACAAGAAGAAATAAGGCGAAGCAACACCTCCTAGGGATCCTATTGATGAAGCTAAGAACTCCAATAAAATAAAACTTTCCCCCACAAAACCTACATCATGGAAGAAGTCCAAATCTACTAAACCATAGATGCATACTGTGCTAACAATGGATGACATAGATTTCATCATCGTCGTTGTATCAGATGCCTCATAAGATATCTTACAGTGCAATGAAGCCAAACAAGAGACCATGTATGAAAGAATTCAAGCAGAGTTGAAAGGGGTACAACAGGCCCTCTAGTCTAGCCGCATAGTATCTATTGCACCCCCATCATTAGAAGGAACAGAGTTGGGAGATGAACCTACCCAGCTACTCTAAATAACAGATGCGACCAAAGTTTTCCTTCATCGTGTTCAGGAAGAAAAAGAGCAAACCACAGAGGCCTTAAATAAAGAAAAAGAGGAATCCATAGAACAACATCAGGTTGCGCAACAAGAAAAAGACGACACCCAAGCCAAGTTTGCAGAGGATAGAGCGTAGATCCAAAAGGAGTAGGAAAAGCTGCTCATAGAGCATATTGGAGTTAAAGAAGCAGTCACTAGAGAAATTCTCTTTGTGATGGGCTTAGAACATATGGAAGAAGACCCAGTGGAAATCCAAGTAGGGAAGCTTGTCGAATCCATTCAACATATCCAACAAAGGATAGAAGAACTGGAGTTACAAGCAGTTCCAAGCACTTTGCAGGAAGTGTGAGACCAGAGAGAAAAAATTGCCCGAAATGAAATCCAGAGAATCAAGGAATTATCCCTAGAATGTAAAAATCTCAGTAGTCGAAGTGTGCATACTTACGAGCACCTTGCAAAGGACCCTGAACTAAGGTCACTAGATTCACAGCTTTAGGAGGCCAAGAAGCAAGCAACAATAGTGCAAGCGTAGTTGAAGCCACTACCAGTAGTTGAGAGGATGAAATGATCCTAGGAAAAACGCACGGTTCAACAACACGTTCATGCCATCCAGAGTAAGATCATGGAAGTGACTCAGTGACTCCAGCCAGTGCAGGATGCAGCTTGCATACTTTTTGAGAAAATTGAAGGACGAGGTGAAGAACTAGAACAAGTGGTCACCACAGTGGAATAGTGCTTGGAAGGACCTGTGATAGAGAAGGTTATTCAAGAGTTCACCAAGAAGGAGGCTCTGGAAAAGAAACAGGTTGAAGCATATTGAGCCAAGATCAAGGCATTTGAGGCAGAGTTACCCAGATCAGAGTGACTCGGGATGAGTCATAAGTGAGTGTTGGGGGATTGTTGGCCCTTGACCAAGTTTTGGAGAACCTTGCTCATGTTTGACCAATTTTGGGACTTCGATAGGCTGGTCAAAGGAGGAGCACAAGGCGAAGCAGAGATCATGGGATCTCGTTTTCTTATTAGGGAATTTTTTGGTTTAGGGTTTATGTAACGGGTATGAGATGTCGGCCCATGGGTTTACCCATGTTTAGGCCCTTTTGTAATGTATAAATAGAAATCTAGGCAATGTAAGTAAGAAAGACCTAGATATGTAATGTGGTTGGTGAGATAAGTGCGAACAGTTGTGGATTCTTCGTGCATACTATGTGTTAAGAACTTGCAGAGCTAAGTGCAAGTGGTTGTAAGAAGCTTGTGTGTAGATTGTAAGAAGGATTTTTTCTTAAACCTAGCTCGGGGAAGGAGGATCTGGTGAGGTTCATGTAGATATCCTGTCCTATTTGTAGTGGGTTCTTGTGGCTTTGTGCTTGTAGAATATTGAAAGAAGACAATAAAGAAGAGAAGAGTTTGTGTACGTAGCCCCACATTGGGGTGAACCACATATATCCTATGTTGTGGTTGCTTTGTGCATTATAGTTGTTATGTTGTTGATGTGATTTATGCCTAGTGCAGTGATATGTGTTAGATGCATCTGATATAGTAGCTTAATTCTTAGTAATGTGAATGAATGCTAGATTTGATCTATTTCTATGTGTTAAGTGTTGGATGTATTAGATCTTGTTGAATATTGCACTTCTCTATAGCTAGGATTTCAATCTGCGATGTGAATAAGGGTTAAATGTTGATGGAGGTTAACTGCTAAGTGCTTTGTTAAGTGTTGTAATCACAAATCTGTGTCCCATCTAGGTTGTAGACACTTGAGTCTTGCAACCACCCCTACCTCTACCTTAAGTAAGACTTCATCTACTTCGCAGGTGTTGTCGAAGGGGTCGGTAGTTAGGGTTTTGTTGGTGCATTGTTGAAGCATTGAACCCTGGGTTTTCCCCTATGCCAACACTTCTGAACATCAAGCATTCCTTATTTCACATGGTATCCCATATGACCCTTGTTCTACCTTGCATAGAGGCCTTAGAATGGATAATCAGTTAGAAAATACTAAGAATCTTTGAAGCTCAGTTATTTTGGGGGGGCTAGCTAGTCATGAATGATTTGGATCTTGGTTGGATCAACATGCACATCATGATCATATACAATGTATCTAAGGTATTGTACCTTATTCATGGTGAAGGAGCATTTCTCTAAGTTAGCATATAGCATATATTGTCATAGAATGTGGAGGACATGTTGAATGTGTTGCAAGTGTTCTACCCAACTCTTATTGAAGACGAGAATGTCATCCAGATACATAACCATAAAGGAATTGTTGAAGGGCCACAATATGTCGTCCATCAACCCCATAAAAGTTGTTGGGGAATTTTTCAAGACAAAAGGCATGACCAACCACTCGAAAATACCTTCTTTAAACTTGAAAGTAGTCTTCCATACATCTATCTATTCTATGGAGACCCTATGGTAGTTGGGATTCACATCAATCTTATTAAAGTACTTGGATCCCTTGAGTTGGCTGTGAAGATCATTAAATTGGAGAATTGGGTATTGGTTCCTCACCATGATTTTTTTAAGAGCTCTGTAATCAATACAGAGTCACCAAGTCTCTTATTTCTTTTGTACAATAATGACTGGGATTCCACAGGATGAGGATTTTGGTTGAATGTTCCCTTTTTGGAGAAACTCTTGAATTTGGCACATGATTTCCTCAGGACAACACCGATACAATAGCCCATTAGGAAACAAAATTCCAAGGGTTATCTCAATTGAACGCTTGACCTGACAATGCAGAGGCACCCTAGTAGGTGAGGTGAAGATATCCCTATATTCTTCCACGCCTTTGTCCACTTGCTTATACTATGTAGAGGAGCCTTGTACGAAGACTAGGGATGTGATCATGACCTTCCATTCACTCTAAGAGAAAATAATGAGAGAGAACATCCCCAACTTCAAGTGGGGTAACATCAAACAATACCTCATCCTTGGTTTAACCACCAAATGTTGTATGGTTTTGGATGTGGTGTTGTCAGAAACTCAAATGCTTGATGACCTCTACTAGGATGAGGTTATTTTTTCTTCTGCTATCAACAATGAAATGTAGTGGATCACCTTTCACCCACATCTATGAGTGAAAAATGTGCTCACCTTCCTCTATCTCTTCTGGTTCGTTTGGCTAGATCTTGGTGGTAGCGACTGTGGCACTGATTTATTCATCATTGATCCACTTCCCCTTTTCTAGATCTAAATTACAGTTGGATCCTAGATATAACTCTAAGGATTTCATCTCGGCCACCAATGACTGCTTTGAGTGACATTGTTGGGCACATGCCCATTTTGGGGAAAAGGTTATTTTTGGAAAGAGAAGCACGAAGTGGGAGAAAGACAACTGGTAGGAAAAGAAACACGTACAACATAAAGCCGCATGCAAAGGATGAAAGCATGCAAGGCATGCATGCAAGAAGACTTAACCATGCTAGGGTTAGGGTTTTGGTAAGATATTGTAATGGTTGATAAGTCAAGAATAAGTATAAATAAGTACATAGGAGGTATAGCTCGAGATGGATGGGGATAGAGAAGAGATGTGTTTTTGGAGGCTCTTTTGGGATCCTAATTTGTTTGTTTTATGATGCTTATTGAATCCTTTTTGTACTGGTATTATATGTGTATTTAACCATTTTGAAGAAGTTTTGAAGGATTTTATATCAATTCATCATAGCTTTATACCAGGTATGTGCAATTGATGTTTTGTGAAGGATTTTAGTTAAATTCGATTTGATTTAATCTCTAAAAGAATATAATGCATGATATGTGTGTCACAGCATGAATTCTCCATGTGATTTTCCATCTGGTAGCTCGTTCGACATTCCATCTAGCACCCAATCCAGTACTTCATCTGACACTGCGTTCGACACTACATCCAACACTTGGAGCATGGGTGAGTTGACGGTTGTTATATTGGTGGCCTATGTTGGGTGAATCGGTGACATGGGTTTTGTTCACCCTCGTGACCTTCAGCTACTAAGCTCTTGACATCTCATATTAAGCAGTTGTGCTAATCGTTGAGTGGATCGTTCAGTTTCTAGAAGCTAAAGACTGTTAGCATGCATTTAATGGAATTTACCATTTTTAGAGGAGGTCGACCCTTCCAGTGGTCGACCTATCAGATTGTAATCATTATAAATACCACATTAGTGGTCAAACAATTTGTTAAGAATTGTTAGAATCTATTTTTTTGTGTAACTCAGACATTTATGCAAACTTGTGCTAGACTGCGTTTTTTTAATTTAATGCCAGAACCGTGTTGATTTAGATCGTGATTTGTTGTTGAGAAGTAGACACGACCTGTTGGGGGGGCCACCAGTGGTTTGGGTGAATACATAGATAGATATCTTGCATATTTCAGTTTTTGTAATTATCATTTGTTTCATTTCCTGTTATATGTGTTTTTGTTATTTTAAATGTTGTGTGTTTGTTGTTCATCATTTAATCATTTAATTCCATTTTTGCAGGTTTCTTATAGGAGATAGTTGCTATTATGTTGTATCTTTTATTTGTTAGTGAATGGCTTGAAGCTACTAACATAGATTGTATGTTAAAATGTCAAATTGAATTTCCGCAAGTTAAAATAGAGTAGTTAGAACATAGTATTAATTAACACAGAGTACAGAATTTCTTTTACAAGTTTCGATGGATTAATAGTTGCGAGTTTTGTTAATTTAATTCTCAGTTTTAGTCATGCTTTCCTGAATCTATTTTGCTTATAAATCTTATTGTAGTATGCTAAGATAGAAGTAGGTTTTTTATTATGTTTTTACAAGCATTTCAATTTGCAATCTGAGTTTTTAATAATGGATTTAGCTTAGTTTAATTTATGAGATCTCAGTTCTAGATTTGAATTGCAATTTTAAATTAGAAGTTTGAGTTTGAATTAAGATTTTAGTTACGAGTTTATAATCTTGTGAATTTTCTTAAGTTAGCATAATAGTGCATTTGAATTAAGTAGAATGATGTTTTTCTTATTATTGATGATTAATGCATAAATTGAGAGATCACGTGGATTTTCAGGATAGTTGATATTTCTTTTATGATGGCTAAGCTCTCGTTAGATTGATTGATTCATATTTTTCATTTATCCATAGAAATTAATATTGAATTTATTCCTCTTGAGCTATCACTAATCGTTAGATGCCATCATGATGTCATAAGGCACTGAAGACATAATCATCATATTTGAAGTTTCTTGTTATTGTAGATTAAGAAAAGTTGTTGATTAATCTTTGAATACTGTCATGATGCTTTTGATTAAGTAGGATAATATTTACCTTCGTAGAGTAGAAATGATTATGATTTTTGTCTTAAGAATAGAGTTTGCTTGTTGAGTAGTTTTTATTAGTTTACTTGCTGAATGGTTTTGATAGGTTTACTTGCTGAATGGTTTTACTAAATTAGTTGTTTGATTGTCTATTTGCTTACTTGTTGATGCTCATTGATTTGAATAGACTGATTAGATTAATTTTTTGTTGCTTCTTATTAAGTTGAATAGATTGAATATATTACTTGTTGTTTCTCATTAGATTAAATAGGTTAACTTGTCCAAAGTAGGGTTTTCATTTTCTTCTTTAGGAACAATCCATCGATCCATTGTTTAAAAGTTGCTTATGGTAAATAGTTCAAAGTTATTAATAGGTTTTTCTCATTGATAGTCTTTGCTTAAGTAGATTAACCCTTAGATAGACCATATCCTTAGTTAGATCATACTTCCTCTAGCTTTTCTAGCTTGGCATATATAGTGCTACAACTCTAAGTTTACTTACCTCGGGTTGACAATTTAATTGAGAGATTTAGTACATATAGAACACCCATCATTTTTGGCATCGTTGTCGGGGAGTTGTCTCGAGGTAGGAAATAATTAGGAGATAGATCATTTCTAAACCTTAGCATTAGTTTGGTGGTGGGGGAAATTTAAGATGAGAGGTAAGAACCTTCTCATCTGTTATAATAGGTTCCCCCAAACCCAATGGTATTTTTTATTTTTGTTTTCTTTCATGAACATACCTAGGGACCCAAAGAGCTAAAGCAGTCTCTAAAGAGACTAAAACAGGAAGAAATGTAGAACAAAAAATTGAAGCATCAATAATAGTGGGAGAGGAGGAAAAACCACTCGAGCCTTCCATAGAACCAACCAACACAACCTTTTTTTACCACCATCAGGAGACCCTAACTTTGTAGGCATAATAGACCCTAAACGGGTGAATACTTTGTTTGGTAGTTCAGCCAACATAATTATTTATCAAATTGACATAGAAACTTTGGCACCAATAATCTCAATCGACTCGAGTAGAGTCCGAGACATCCAAGCAGTAGGAAGACCTTCCCACCAAAGGGATACCTTTATTAGAAAAGAACCTTGGGATACTTTGTTCTCTTCAAGGATAAAACCATTTAGGTACTCTATTTTTGGAAACCAAACCATTATGGATGATCAGGAGGATCACAACAATGTAAGACACGAGGAGGGAGAAGAAGATGGAAACCAAACTAAAACCACCTTCGGGTTTCCAATTTTGGACACCACACAGAATGTCAATATGAAAATTATTCCCTTCTCAGCATTGCCCATCTTTTATAGTAAAAGAAGTGAAGACCTGGATACCTTCCTATTTGAGTTCAACATCTTGTGTAGGAGCTATAACTACTTACAAGATGCCCAGAAACTGAAACTCTTTCCTACCACCCTCGAGGACTTTGCATTAAGATGGTTCATGGGGTTGGGAGAATCCAGTATTAGATCTTGGGAAGCCATGAAAGATATATTCCTTAAGAAGTACTAAGATTATTGCAAATCCAAGGATTCTCGTAATGAGGACGAGAATCTAGAGGATTATATGGAACGGTTTGCTTATATCTCACAGAAATCAAAGTACCATGACCTTCCAGATGATGCATTCAGGGATCTTTTCCTTAAGGGGATTTCAGAGGAATACCTAGATATACTTAACCTGATGGCATCAAGTGACATATCCCATGAACCATTTTCTGAAATCTATGAAATGTGTAAGAATCACTCAAGGAATAGAGATAAAACAGGGAAGAATGTTTGGGATCTTTATAGTAGAAGGTTAAAACCAATTAGTTCAGGTGGTATCACAAGGGTATATATAGGGAAACTTTTAGAGAACTTCAAAATAGATATCTTAAGCATAATAGGTTCTTAGTTTGACACCCTAAAGAAAAAAAATAAACAGGAGGAGGAAAATGCAGCAATGAGTATATTTTGCCCAAGATGTAGGAGGAAGCATTCCTTGAGGGAATGCCCATTAGATAACATTTCAGTTTGTGGCTTCTACACAGAGGACCACTCAACTAAAAAATGTCCATCATTTATTGGTTTGTTAGCCATGTATATAAGTGGGGATCCTAGGGAGTCCTCTTATGAACCTAGGAGGCCATGGAATCCTAGGAATCATCCTACATACCCAGATCTACAGCCTCAAGTTCCACCCTATTATCAGCAACCACAATAGTGGAACTCACCAAGTTGGAAAAATGGGTCTAAACAGCATCACCATCCTTGGATTCAAGGATGGAGAGGAGGGAATAACCAAGGGAACCCTCAAGCTCCACCTGTCCCTATGCCCAACCATCCTTACCCTCAGTTTTCACTGAACATCCCGCAACTTCTGCCAGTTTTTGTTCCACCACCTTTACCTCTTATTCCACAACAACAACCGCAACAATATCAGAATGCAAGCTCCCCAAAACCAACATTATTACCGGCAAAACTAGTTCCCAATCCCAATAATAATCCCATTCAACCTCTTCACAATGTTAAGATGCAAGCCTTCCTGACATATGTTATTTCTCATGTTCCATTGCAGGAGATTCAACTAAGGTCAGGAAAAGTTTTGGACAGGTAGAGGCCTTCAGTAGTCATCTGAGAAGAAGAAGAAGAGGAAACCCCCAAAAAACCCATAGATGACACTAGGTGGGAAAATATTAGTAATCGAGAAACCTACCACTCGACCCGAATTTGACATCTTGAATGAATTGAAGAATATTTGTGTCAATATTCCCTTTCTACAAGCCATTAAGTATATTTCAATATACAGTAAGGTGGTCAAATAATTTTGTATTAAGAAGCCAGGAAGGAAGCAGAAGGATCCTCCAATAGTACATTTGATAGGGGAACTTTCTGAGTACATATCAGAGAAGCCTAATGTAGCAAAATATGGGAACCCAGGAAACCTCGTTGTGACCATAACCATTAATGAGGTTTCCATTGGGAACACTCTCATAGACCTAGTGGAAGCCATCAATGTTATGAATGTTACCACCTTGGAGGAATTACAGTTAAAACCTCTTCTTAGACCTACCCCAACTATTTTGGAATTAGCATATAAGACCAGGTTTATACCTGAAGGAATTTTGGATGATATCATAGTTACTTTAGCCTCATGGGAGTACCCAGTAGACTTTGTTGTCATCCACTCAAATGCCATCCTGTTATTTTGGGAATACCTTGGTTAGCCACAGCCAATGCATTTATTGGTTGTAGAGAGGGAGAAATGACCATATTAAATGGACTCTCTATCCATAAGCTCACCATATATCCACCAACTCAACCTATCATGGTGAATCTATGGTGTCTTGAATGTCCATATGAGAATGAAGACTTGGAAGAGCCCATGTTTCCAAGTGATCATTCCTGGGCACTTCAGGATCATACAGCGGAAAATGTGCTAAACCAATTTATTTTTGGTATCACGTGTGTTGATTTTCCACAATTTTTTCCCCAATTCGAGTACATGTTTGGGGAACAATTTCAGGAAAAGTTGGACCCATTGATTTTGTCTTCGAAATATTTTATCTTCAAGATAGATGAGCCTGCCACATCTTATACCATGCCCTACGAGATTATCCCAAGGAAATTTCTACATATAAAATCTGGGCTAGATGCAGACCAAAAAAAGAAGTTAGTAAATGTACTTAAATAACAATCAGGGGAATTCCCCTGGGAATACACTGACATGAAGGGTATGCACCCTGCCACATTCATTCATCATATATATACCCAGGGGGAAGTAATACTTGTTAGGCAACCCTAGAGAAGGATGAAACCAACACTCAAAGATATAGTAAAAGAGGAGATCCTGTTGGTTGTGGAGCCTGATTATCTTCCTCATGCAGAGGTTTTTTGCTTTCAGCCGTGTCTATACCCCATGAAGTATTTACACCCCAGAAGTATGTACACTCTTCCACGTGGGGGAGTGTAGAGGGGGGGTACCCCCTCTGCGGGGTCCGGGGGGGAGATCCCCCCGGCTGGGGGGTCTGGGGGCAAGCGGG
>JASDQU011311408.1:0-14644 GCA_032191745.1 Picea mariana
ATTTGGTTCCAACAACCTAAAATTACTTTAAGTTATAAGAAACATTCACTTTATAAAATCACTTTATTCAAAAATTCACTTTGCAAATAAAACATGTCTAGGAAATATTAATTTATGTCCCCCCCATGACAAAACACAAAATCATGAATGAGGACATCCCTTGTTACATTTCAACACTCCCTCTTAATGAGGGATGTACTCACTGCCATCTCCATCATCTAGTCCCATCACACTATGCTCTGTAGGAGCTCCCTCTAAACCTAGAGCCATTCGCAACATCTGCACAAAACTCAGACTAGAAGATCTTCTCCTGGTAACCTCCCGGAACCCTAAGCTTACTTCATCTTGAGCATCGGTTCGATCAACCTCACTGAGCCTTCTACTAGTGCTCAGAAGAGGCTCGCTCTCTTCTCTAGGAATGCAAGATAGATACCTTGGTTCCACTGCAATATCAGAAGCCTTTTCAAACTCCTCATCCGATGTTGAATCATACATCAAGGGTTGTCCTCTCAATATATACAAACTATTCACCCAATTACTAATCAACTGCAGCTCTACTAGGTCCACTCCCTCTCTGTAGATAAAGACATGTTCCCTCTTGAACAATACACAATATCCTACATCCTCCAAGGCTAAGACTGAGATCAAGTTAACACTCAACCCTAGAACAAAGAGAACTCCATCAATATCCAAGAGTCCCCCAAACTTGAGTTGGAATCTGACATTCCTAACTCCACGTACAACTCTTTCCATACCACCTTCATTTACAACCTATCAGCCAGGACCAATCTCTGTGAAGTCTAGGAATACTTTCCAGATTCTCGTCATGTGGTTAGAGGCTCCACTATCCACAATCCATCTGACATCACCTCTGAATCCTCCATTTCCGACACTAGAAACTAGGGTAACCAAAGAAAATTCACTATCGAACTTTAAAGCAAAGTCCTCTATGGTTGTTGTAGCAACTGTCTCAGGCCCCTCTGAGTCCTTCTTCTTCTTCTTCTTCTCAGGACAATGAGAGGCAAGGTGCCCCAACTGGTTACAACAAAAGCATCTGACTTTACTAAAGTCCCTTCTGGAACTTCGTTTCTTCTTTCTCTTTGCCACAAGAGCAACATTCTCATCATATTTGTTTGTCTTCTGATCACTACTTTGAGATATTTATCAGATCTCCTCCTGAGTGAAATCATCCCATAGTCTACTCCAATCTGGTAGATGCTCACGACCCACCATGAACTTCACGAAGACTTCCCAATCTTTGGTGAAGCCATTTAAGGCTATCCTCACCAACTCAAAATCCAAAATGACCTCTCCAATGGCTGCCATCTCATCTTTAACTTGAGCCACCTGGGTAAGATAAGAAGGGACACTCTCCTCCTTACCCATCTTGGTATCATGTAACTTAGCCTTCAAGGACATCTTTCGGTTTTAGTTTGTCACCTTGAACAAGTTCTTAAGTGCATCCCACATCTCCTTGGCAGTCTTTTTCTCAGCCAAGTGTGGGATAAGGTGATCATTCACCCCATATAGAATAATCCTTTGAGATTTGGCTTCCTTGACCTCATGCAAGTCCAAAGCAACAGGATCTGTTGTGGGAGATGCTACAACAGAATTGACAAAGCTATAGATCTTGTTCTCCTTAAGAACGGATGAAAAACGAACCTTCCACTGCAAGTAGTTGGAAATTCCATCCACCCGATCCTCATATCTAATGCTTGCAGCCATATTCCCTATCACAAATCAAGGAAAACAATCACACCCTTTTGCCCAAATATCACATTGCCCACTGTCAGAGACAAAGCCCTGATATCATGTAGATTTTTAATGACAAAATCAGAAATATTTCATTCACACATTTCGTCAAACACTTAGCAACCTAGAGATAACTGTCTTCATAAATTTCATAGATGCATACCCACATTCAAAAATTTCCATAAGCAGAAATACACATTGCTAAGAAAAATATGCAGTGGAAATACACAGTGGACAACAACCCATAACTCACAGAAATTTAGGCAAATGCCAAGGAAAACCCGAATGTGGGGAAACCCAACGAGAGAGAGAGAGAGAGATATTATTATTTTTCTTCATAAAAGTTCAGAACAACATCAATAACACTTTTCAGGAAAGAGAAATACCTCTTACAACACAAAAACTGCCCACTACAAATCTGTCTTGAAAATCATGCCACAACCCGCACATCTATACGGTTTTTCTGAAAGTTGGCACCTTGAAATTTGTGCCACAACAAGTAGTTGTACCTTGCCTTCTATATGACCATCCTCCTTCAAAAAATTCTTCAAGGGATGCCTCAAAAACTGTGCCCAAGATTGCCTTGGTTTTTGTGCCTCAAGAATGCTTTTGTACAACCTGTACAGATCCGTATAGTACGACCTGTCCCAGCAAATATCACTGCAACAAATCAAAATAGAAAATGCCTCCTTGGTATTTGTGCCCTAGCTCTCTTGGGAATCATGCCCTTCTTGATACTCACTTTCCTCTCTTAAGTAATCTCTCAACTCAACTCCTCTCGTCTTCTCTGGTGTGTTCTTCTCACATCCCTAAGCATGTATATGTACTTTTCTCTTTTTCCCAAGAAACCCTAACTTACATAACCAACCTAATCTAATGGCTATCATAAGTCTAATCTGAGGGCTCATATTTAATGCTCCTTATTAATTACAAAATAAGTAATAAATGCTCATTAAATACTTTTTGGGTCCCACAACTTAAAATTACTTTAAGTTATAAAGTACATTCACTTTATAAAAGAACTTTATTTAAACAGTCACTTTACAAATAAAACATGTCTAGGAAATATGACTTTATGTCCTCCCATGACAAAACACAAAAACATGAATGAGGACATTCCTTGTTACATTTCAACAAGTTCTGTGATCTTGCTAATAGTAGCATCATCCCAATAGTCTCCAACACTTACTACTTTAGGTTTTTTCTCTGTTCCAATATTAGCCTTCTTAATTTTAATGGGTTGTCTAATAAAAGGTAATTCAATCCTTGGTCCTTCTATGTCTCTTTGTCCTTCAGTTTCTGCGATGTTTACATTCCTAGGATCATCATCTTCATGAACATTAATATTATAACAACCCTGTAATCTCTAAAGAGGTGCAGTCCATTCATCCTCTTCTTACTCAAAAGGGAGTGTAGGTGCCTCCTCAAAGACCTTTTGTCTTACAATATGTAAATCCTGATCTACTGTGAGGTACTTACTCTCAAATAAAAACATAGCTATAAAGTTCTGAGTCATACTGTACCAATATGAAGTGGCTAAGCGCAATTCTGCTTGAAGATACCAGTTGATAGGTGTGGTATCCAGTGTGTTAATGAAATTATGCACCTACTGTTCTTTAGGAATATTTCTCCAGGCTTCCTCACAACTTCACACATGGTTCTTAGGACAACTCTGACCTATGTATCGAACTTTGCATCCCTCAACTTGGTCTGAGAAGCGCACTGTCAGTAAGGTGTGACATTGTACCCACTCTGTGAGATTCTTCTTGTGTGTTCGCCGCCATCTAGTTGGTGTTGCTTTAAACACTTCATCTAGTGCCAACAACTTCTATTGTACTGGTACAATTCCTTCAAATTTAGCTAGAAATGTCTATAAATGATTCAAGCCATCAAATGTAGGGAGATTACTTACTTCTGTGCCAATCCAATGAACTGCTATGGTCAATCTGGCACATCTTTGTGTGGAGACTTCATACATTTGGTTCTGCCAATTTTCCATTGCTTTCTCTGAATCTGATGAACATGCACTTTCACTTCGCCAACTTAGAGTTCCATTTGTTGTGGGATTATTATAATCCTATTGTCTTGCTATCAGTTTGTAGATGTTTTCTAGCTCATAGGTGTGGTCATCTTCTCTGATCAGTTCTTTGTATCTGTGAACTTCATCAGGGTCAATAGGTGCAATGACCTTAAGTGCATTACCCTCAAATGTCATTCTTCTCTTCTTTAGGTCAACAACAGTCAAAATTTTGAAATCCCAATCAATTCCTAACAGCGCATGATAAGGATATATATCATCAACAATATCAATCACTTCGAAGTCCACAAATGTCCTTACCCCATTGACGTCTATAGGGACATGCTCTAGTCTTCCAAAGGGGCTCACGACCTGTTGATTAGCCATCCTGATCCTTATAGGAGAGTAAATTGATCTAGGTTTTCCCATTAGTGCCCAAGTCTTCTTTGTCATAATGTTTACTTCTAATCCCAAGTCAAGGACCACATAGTCCATGTCGTAGTATCCAATTTGAGCACTAATGTGCAATTCCTTGTTTGTCCTTATTTTCCTTGATACTTGATTCATAGATCTACTCATCATAGGGTCTATTCTTCCAATTTCATATTGTCTTACTAGGTGTTTTAGCTCTTGCACAATTTTTTCATCTTTAATCAAATTGATACAGGTATATAGGAATTACATGAGCTTGCTTACCTCTTTTCCTTGTTTAGCTAAGATAGATTGATCAAATGTTGGTGGCATTTCACATTCCCTTAATTCTGGTTGTGCCTTAAATGAAGAAGCTTGTTCTCCTACAAATTATTTCCTTGCTTCTTCAATTGTATGCCTCTCTCTCCTTGGATCAAACAACTGTGCCTTCTCTGCATCTCTTTTGATCCTTGATCCCTCTGCAGTCTTTCCTGAAGTCACTTTATCTTCTCCTATAACAATGCCTCCTCTAGTAATAACAACGAATCTGGGGTCCTCACCGCGAGGTTCTGCTGATACCAATTGGACTTGTTGGTTTCCTCCTCGTCTATCCTGAAGTTTGGCTAACAATACTGGACAATATTCAATGACATGATCGAATGAGTTGTAGTAGCTGCAAGTAGTACAAGGATTCTAACAATCCCTTGCCAAATGTCCTAGCAGTGCGCAATTATAACAAATAATCTAACCTGTACCTCGACCCATACCTCCACCTTGTCCTCTTCCTCTGAATCCACCACGAGGGTTGAAGTTTCCTCTTCCTAGGGAGTTGCACTGCACATTATTTACCTCTTGCTGTGTTTCTCCTTGAGTCCTATATGTATCCCTTGATATTTCATGCATGAGATCGTAAGCCCTACAATCCTTCTCATCATGCCCTGTAGATTTACAGAATGTGCAATAAATATTGGTAGATGTCTAGATATATTTCTGCATGTAATAACATTCACCAGGGCAGTGTCTATTTCTACATACCTCAAACCATGGTAGAGTGGCTTTCTTCAAAGGGCTAGGCGCTCTCGAGGATAGGTATTCATGAAATAGGGAACAATTCTCTTTGTCATGGCCCTCTAATTTACATATGATACACCATATATCTTCTCTTTTTTCCTTTCCTCTATCCGTCTTCATATCTATGACTTGTAAAGATAAACTAGTTAATTGATTTAAGATATGACTCATACTTGTAATGGATTCTCCTACAAGGATTTCTTCTAGTTTCATAGAAATCTCCAAAGCTTCAGCCTACGAAGCTATTTTCTATTGCATTAGAGGAAACCTGATATGTGGTAGGAGGGAAGTGATGAACCATTATTTATTCTATTCGTCTGGGATCTGAAAACTTAAGCAACCTGTTAGAGTCTTAAACCTCTAATCAAACTCCCAAAAAGGTTTAGTGACCTTTTGCTTGATTTTCTTCAACTTTGTAATGCACTACAACTCTGACTTAGGTTTCTTGAACTCTGCACTCAGCTCAGTCTTAATGTCATTCAATAGTTTAGGTTGTCCAAGTCCTGAAGCAAACTTCATTTACCAGTTCAGAGCGTGATCCCTCAAGGTAGTACTAAAATGAGTTCTCTTAATAGCTTCATCGATGACTTACTTAATTCTCTAAACAACTTCACATAGGAACCAGTGCTGGTCAGGATCTTCAGATCCATCTCCTCTAAAGATAGGTAACCTCATTTCATCTACCATAGATCTTCCTTGGTTTATTGACTGAGTATGTGCTAAAATGCTTGTAATAGTACTCTGACTTCTCTGACTACTTTGGTTGCTTAATGCTACTAAGATAACAGGAGGATTAATAGTACTTACTTTGACAGTAGGCGTGGTTCCTAAAGTTTCTGGTTCTTCCCAGTGAAATTATTCAGATCCTATTTCCTTTGTTCTTGCAAACTTTGAATACTCTTCATCTGTTAGTTCTATTTCTTCCCCACTATAGAATCCCTCATCTCTGTAATTCTACTTAAACATTTTTTCAAGATGAAATTCTCTAAATGATCTCCCACCGCGCATGTGTCTAGCCTTTATGTCACTATCATTGTCTGAATTCTTAAACATTAGCTTAACTGTATCTTCAAAATATTCTTCTCATGCAATAACATCTTAATCCTCAGTTTTAAAAAGTGTAGGAACTTTCCTCTAGGTCCCTTAAATAAATACCTCTCTACTTGACTATACGATTCTACTCTATTGATAGTGAACTCAGTGATGTACCCTCCAATAGTGCTATAAATCTAGAGATCCACTACTCTAGACACAGTGTTATCGAATCTCTTGACTTTATTGATCAATTCTACTGTCCAAACCACAGGTGGTCTAGATCTGATCTCAAAATGGGTGTCTGCTAATCTGGCTAACCACTCATACAAATCCTTATGAACTCCTGCAAAGCAAATCTCGTGTATGTGGGTAAATATGTACCTTCCCAACCAATATTTTGTACTAAAGCTAGGATTCTTGTTCTGAGATTCAGTGAATTCCTTTTCTTGTTCTTCTATCCACTTCTGAATCTTTGTATTCTATGGAAACCACCTTGACATTCCCTTAAGAAGATCCTGGTCTCGACAACAGAACCATTTGCTGGCACAGGGGTAGACCCAGGGTTCAATGCTTCAACAATGCACCAAAAAAACCCTAACTACCGACCCTTTAAGAAACACCTATGAAGCAAATGTAGTCTAAATTGAAGTAGCAATAGGGGGTTGTAGGACATAGACGTCTACAACCAGAGGAAATGCAAAGTGATTCCAAATACAACACAAACAATCTAGATATTCTTTACCACTCTTAGGCTAGCTCCATGAAGTTATATCTATGATCTAACACAACAATGAAGTAACATTATAATAGATAAAAAATAACACAACATCAACCACAAAGACAATAGGATATACGTGGTTCACCCTCTTCCTAGGGCTACGTCCATAAAAATGCATTTCTTGATTTATTATATGAAAACATACAGTTCTATCTATGCACTTAGCTGCAGATCTGTCTCTCTTTCTCTCTTTCTCTTCCCTCCCTGTGTACCCAACTGCAGAGATGATCTTCACACCCAGCTGAAGATCCATAATATAGACTCACTATTTCTCTCAACAACAACAATGAATAACAACCATAATATTATGAATGAACAATTGAGCAAGAACCAAGAAATAGAACCAACCCTCTCAGGTCTTCTAAACGTTTATTTATACATTACATGACTCTCAGACAACTTTAGACCGAAGCCTAGGTGTCAAAACCCTAGATCCAAAACCCTAGGTGCCAAAACCCTAGGTCCACTTGACCCACATTTTCGGGGCTTCACCAACCTGTCCTTCCTCCTTTTCTGCAAGGTGATCCAAAGTATCCATTAGTGTATTTTTCCTATTGCTGAGTTTTCTATGATCCCTCTTCTTTGCTTCTTGATATTCTCTTTCAACGACTTTCTTTTCCTTTACTTCGCTCCTTCTTTTTTGCTTCTTTACCCACTTCGACCCTTCCTTGGTTTATGTGCCTTCTACGCAGTTCACACTTTGTCTTTCTTCCTTAATATTTGCTTCCTTTCATAACCAAGGGCCAACAATGCTCAATAGTACTTCTCCTTCCTTTCTTTTCTTCTAATCCTTTCCTTCCTTGGATCTCTTTTGTGTGACTTCAATTTCCTTGCTTTCCTCTTTGTATAGGATATATATGTTATTTGGTCTTCTTGTTTATGTTGCATCCAATCTTTCCAAGTCTTCTTCTTTGATTTCACATATTCAGGATTCAAACTTAATATTTTATCCTTGATCACATGTTTTAATCACATTAAGGAGATTATGATTCAATTCTTCAACTAGTAAGACATTTTCTACTTTTACCTTTTTCAAGTATTTTGATGGAGGAGTCATTTCCAAATGCCACTCTACCACTTTTTACTTTCTATAGGTTGATGAATTTGTTTTGGTCCCTAGTCATGTGTGTTGAGAACCAACTGTCTATGTACCATTCATCTATTTATCTTCAACAATCAGTGCTAATTGAAAATCTTCCTTGTCTAGATTCTCTTTCCTTTTCCATACTCTAGCTAGAATAAAGGCATCTTCTATCATATTTCTGCAATCTTTTGCTTTGCGACCAAGATTATTGCATTTGTAGCATATAATATTTTGATCCAACAATGGATCAAATGGATTGTATTTTGTGTTGACAGATCAAGAAGCACTTCTGGATCTATTTTTTACATGATTTTCCCTTGGATATCCATAATCATTTCTATTTCTCACATAGTTGTTTCTTGCATTGATTTTACAGTGAATTTCTTTGTGTCCAAAGTTTCTTCAAGTATAAAAATGACCGAGAAAAATATTCTCATACCTGTTAGAAAAGGATCTTCTTGGTGTCTCACCCCTTCTGAATTTTGATCTTATGTTCTGGCTGGAGATGTTATGTTCCTGCTATTCTTCAACTTTCTTTGTTTGTTGATCCCACTTCCTAAGGAATTTGCATGGTTTCTAGAATTTCCTTCATCTTTATTGTCCTTTTTATCTGTGTCTATTGTATTCAAAATTTTATTGTATCCAAGTCCTCCCTTATCCATAGGTGATATCTGATTGCTAAGAATTTCATCTAACTTTTCAATATTTCTTTCAATTTTCTCTAACTTTTCAATTATCAATGTTAGCTCCTTTCTTGTGTGATCCAATTCTTCTTTTAATTTCTCATAATATTCAATATTCTTATCTAACTTCTCCTTCAATATGTTAATTGTGTTTTCAAACTCATGATTCTCTTCTTCACAACTATTTAATTTCTTAGCACTCTATTTTTGTTTCTGAGATTGCTATTTTCTTCTTCAGCATGCTTCAATTTTTCAAGATTCTCATCATATTCTTATTCATTTTCTGTGGTATTTCCTCCTCAGAAAGATTATATGTTTGTTTCGTCAATATTTGCATCAGACTCTTCTTCAGAATTGATTTCATCTATTTCAATTTTTTTGTGATAATCATTTTGATTTTCTTGGGTTATGAAGAGAAATTCCCTTACATCCTTTTCTTTTCCATCTCTTTCATATGAGGAACTTTTGTCCTCCATGGAGTAAAGACTCTTTTTCTTACAGAAGATTTTTTTGTCTTCAACATGACATCTCTTAGAATAATATATTATTTCCTTTGTATTTTTCAGTTCCCCTCTTGAGCTTCCTTACAAAATATGTTTCTTCTTCATTTGATTCTTCACTTAATCTTTCTTCTTCCTTGTGTTCTTTTTTCCTTGTTTTCTTCGTGGATTTAAAAGATACTTCTCTTTTTGGCTGTCCATTTTCTATATCTATTCTGATTTCATATGTTGTGAGGACCCCATGTAGTTCATTCGTTGTCATTTTGGTCGAATCGCTAGTTTCTTCAATGGCTGAGACCTTGGCATCATATCTCAAAAGAAGTGATCTCAAATTTTTTTATACAACCAAGGATTCATTGATTTCCTTTTGTAATCCTTTGATGGGATTGACAACTTCATCTACTTTAAGTAAATAGGTTGCAATATATTTTTTTTCATCCATTCTCATATTTTCAAATTGTGCTATGTGTCGTTGAATCTTGACCTACTTGAATTTCAGATCGCCTTCGTAAATATTTTTAAGCTTATCCAAAATTATTTATCTATGCTACATCCCATCACATTGCTAGCAACAATTGGTGTCAGTCCATCCATGATAATATTCCTAGCACTTGAATCACCCAATATAGTTGTATCTTCTATTGGCAGGTTCCCTTATTCATTGTTTCTATGATATAGTCCACTGTATCTTGCTCCATGTAGTCAATATTGAGTTATATAGGGGCCAAATGTTGATACTGAGATGGGGGGTGAATCAGTAAAATTTATCACCTTTTACAATTTTACTTTTCAATCAAATAATGTATCCAATATATAATAAAAAGAAGAAGAATAAATACATAGTGCACAATAGATTTACGTGGAAATACATGTAATGTATTTCTTATATATAAAATATTCCATTCAAAGGAAGCTACAACTTCCAATACTTTCCAACACCAACTGGAAGGAGGAACCAACCCCCTAGTTTATAGGTTACAACCTGAAGGAATCTACAACTCCCTGAATTCTTTGGCTACAATTCGAAGGAGGCTCCAACCCCCTTGTTTTATGATCACTAACTCAAATATATAAGAGAATCAACTTGTCACTGATACAATATCATCATAAAAATGGGTACAACAATTACATAAAACCTATGTCAAGATCAACTCAAATTATGTGCCAAAATATGTAATACCAGAGATCCTCATGTGAGAAAACTAGGAAACTAACGAGGCCTCGCATGATGAGGCTAGGACCCCTCACAAGGACCTCACAGGACACTATATACTCGTCTAGTGAGGGATTATTCAGATAGGTTTTTTCCAAAACCCTCCTTGCACCTGCAACTTCGACCTTCCCCACACTTGCATCTCTGAGTATGACCTCCTCCATTCAACTCTGCTACCAAACTTGTGCTTGAAAATCACTTTCTTGGATGATTCAAAATAAAGGTTCTTAATGTGTATTTATACCCTTCCAAGAACTTCCTTTATTTGACTTCAGGTCCAACCTATAAATTCTTTCTTGCAACACCTATTCCTTTACTTAGATTTAGGGTCAACCTATAACTTCTTGTTTGCAACACTTTTAAGTCACATCTCCTCAATGTGAGGAATCACGTGACGTGACACCTATAATTGAAAATGTCTTTAGGATGGATATCAATCCATGGATTTTTTGCATGCATTTGTAATTTTCTTCATACTCTTTTGCTTCAATCAACTTCAGATATTTTGGACTTTCTTTAGGGATTCTTCTAGGTTTGACATCAATGAAAATCAATGTTCCAACAATCTCCCCCTTTTTCATTTATGGAAACACTCATACTCCCCCTTTCATCATGCTCTTGATTTTTCTCTGCCCCTTTGACATCAATGGAAAAGGGTGACTCTTCTCTTTGGGGCTGCTCCCCTTGAACTCATGGCCCTCAATAGTAATTCTCCTTCCTTTTTTGTCTTCTTATCCTTTCCTTCCTTAGAGTTGTTTTGTGTGACTTCAATTTTCTTTCTTTCCTCTTTGTATATGATCTATATGTTATTTGGTCTTCTTATTGTTGTTGAAACCAGTCTTCTTGTGTCTTCTTCTCTAATTTCACATCTTTAGGAGTCAACCTTAAGATTGTATCCTTGATAACATGTTTTACTAATAATGACGAGATTATGCTTCAATTATTCAACTAGTAATACATTTTATGCTTTTACATTTTCACTTCCAAGACTCGCTACACCTTTTCCAAGTATTTTGATAGAGGAGTCATTTCCAAATGCCACTCTACCACTTCTTTTTTTTTTTTTTTTTAAGAGGAACGATTGTGTTTTGGTATTAAAATTCTCAGCATAAATGCCCATTTACAATCTTCCAAAATTGTCAAGACATTTCCCAATGTTCCCTTATAACCAGGATCCCCCCGTCTCTAAATTTGACATAACTTCGTTTATTGGACTCAACAATTGCCTTTAGCAACAAGATATCTCCTAACTTAAAGACATATACAAATTGCTGAAGTAAAAAGAAGAAAAACATGAAATCACAGCTATGGAATTGGGTCCCAATTTTCCTTATCGTTCCATAATAGAGTGCCCACAGGAAGAAGAGTAGCTCTATTTGCTTCCACATCCACCTCTTTGTTGTTGTTCCTCAGAACATGGAAAAAATTGATATTTTGAAAGGAGCTGACAATATTTTTAATTCTTGCCATCAATCTAGATAGCTGAAGGTCCTTCGGATTTGATTTTTCCACTAGCATTTTTATGAGTGTCTGGGAATCGTCGATGATCTTTGCTTCCTTGATGCATGCCTTTTGTAAAATCTTGAGACCTTGCAACAGAGCCATCGCCTCTGCTTGGGTATTGGTGTCTTGGCCTAATCCCCACACATACCTATGCTCAATTTGGCCCTCCACATTCTTGATGACTCCACCTGCACCTGCATTCCCCAGGTTGCCTTTTGCCACCCCATCGAAAAACAAAGAGTAACAACCAATTTCCTTGTTCCAATTACTAAAGCTATTTTATGGCATTCTAATTTTCCAGTCTTTTTTCTTTTCTGGCTGGATTTCTGTGTTGGAAAAATTCATGCCCAGTGAATTCCCCCATTCCACCTCATGAGGGGAGAGATTTTTATCGGTGATGATCCTTATATACTCATTCAATAATTCTTTGAGAGTGGTTAAAATCTTAGTCTTGACAAAATTTGCATTATGCTTTTTTTCTTGGAAAATCATATTGTTTCGTTCCAGCCATATTTGCCAGTAGGCCAGCTTTGGCAGGACTAACCAAGCGGCCTTGAACCAACTGTTATTTGGGATTTGTCTGAAGTAATGGTGCGACCAGTTCGCATGTAATTCAAAAATGGATGATGGAAGCGATGTGTCCACAGAGCAATGATTCAAAACTTCACCCCAGACTTCTAAAGAGAATTTGCAGTCTAGCATGATATGTTGGGTGTTTTCTTCATTCTCCAAACATAGATAACATTTGGAGGGGCCATGAATACCTTTTCTCACAATATTGTCTACTGTAATCAAATGATTGTGGAAAACTAGCCAGTTGAATAAGTCGATTTTGGGAATTCATTTTTGTTTCCAGAGGCATTTCCATAATGCTGGGCATGGGGGAGCATAGGGAATTGCTCGCAACATTTTAAAACCAAGTGCCATAGAGTAAGAGCCATATTTCTTCCCCTAGCCTCTCTAATCATGCTTCTTCTCGTGTGTTGGAGCCTTCCCTTTGAGTTTGGCGTGTAAGTCCAACCAAGCATTTTCAAGGTTGCTCGACAAGTCCAGATTCGTCCAGTCTAGCCAGACTTTATCCTTCCAAATGGAGTTGTCCCAAAGAGAAACCGGAACTGTATTTTTCATCCATATGCGTAAGTCCTGAAGCTCATGGACATCCGCTAGGGGTGCCTCATTCATTATTCGATCCTCCAAAAGGTCAATTGATTTCCCATTCCCCGAGACCCAGAAAAGATTGTCTTGTATGAGAGTTTTGGATTGCATACAAAGTTTATGGATTTGCAATCCATTAGTGATTTGGGCAGGTCTGTCTAGACTACGTTTTCTTGGGCCCAAGATGTGTTTCTTCTAGAGGACATGATGAGCCCATCCAGCCTTAGGGGCAACCTACCTCCAAATAATTTTGGCACCCAACGCTAAGTTTTGAGTTCTCATATCTTTAAAGTTCAGGCCTCCCTCTAAAATCGGCTTGGTAACTTTATCCCAATTGACAAGGGGCAATCTATTTCTATTTTGTTTTCCACCTTTCCAGAAAAAGTTTCTTACCATACCTTCCATTTTTCTGAGAATTCTTAGAGGAGCTAGCATAAGGGAAGCTTGATATATTGGGAGGCTATTCAAAACTCATTTAATGAGCACCGTCTTCCCTACAAGATTCAACCAAGAGAAGCCCCAAGCCTGCAAATTATTTTTAAATTTTTCTAGAAGAGGGATCCAATCCTTACCTGAAGGTTTCTTCTGAAGAATTGGCAGCCCAAGATACTTAAAAGATGTCCAGTGCATGGAACCGGCAAAGCCCTAGCTTCTGGCTATGGCATTAATTTCATTTTGAGACATGTTCCATCCATAGAAATGCTACCCATGATTTTGGTCATGATGATGATGTATTGATGATGGTGTACTGAGGCTCTTCATAAGAACTTTCTCCTAGGAAAAGTTACTTTCTTCTCTTTCCAGAAATATCATTTTTGAAGGAGGTTCGCAGGCTGCTAGTATATTTGCCTGCGAGAATGCATGATTCTCGCAGGTTGCCTTAAGCCAGGGTGCAAGAAGTTTTCACTGTGTTGAACTACTAGGGTGAAAACTCTTTCTTAAGCAAGGAAAAAGATAAATTCTCGATGCTTCTAGAAGGGAATCTTCTAGAAGGATGAGATGGCATTCAAATGGTTATCTAAGTACTGGATTCCATGATATTTTGGGATCATTCTTATCCAAGTAACTAATCCATTCTCTCCTATATATTGAGGGAATTCTCATGGAAAAGGTTAGAAGCAAATAAGAAAGAGATTTATTGGAGAATTAGTGAAAGATTGTGTGAAGGATTGAAGCTACAGTAGCTTGGAAACTTCAGCAAGGATATCATAAGGGTTTTGATCTTCTTCATGCAAGTGAGCAAGTGTGTGTGTTAGAGTCAAGGGCCATCGAAAGGAAGTTTGCGACATCAAGGCTTAGGTTGTAATCTTTACTTTCCATTAATATGATATAGTAATATGTCCCTTTCCCATAAAGCTAATTCCACTTTATTGTATAATTCCTTGATCATATACATAGATTGACTGTTGAATAGATTTTGCTTTCTTCACTTTGGTTGGTTT